>WNWK01011553.1:0-26532 GCA_009830355.1 Cherax destructor
AACTTCTTGAGTAGGAGACGGCCCTTGTCTTGAAACTTCTTGAGTAGGAGACGGCCCTTGTCTTGAAACTTCTTGAGTAGGAGACGGCCCTTGTCTTGAAACTTCTTGAGTAGGAGACGGCCCTTGTCTTGAAACTTCTTGAGTAGGAGACGGCCCTTGTCTTGAAACTTCTTGAGTAGGAGACGGCCTTGTCTTGAAACTTCTTGAGTAGGAGACGGCCTTGTCTTGAAACTTCTTGAGTAGGAGACGGCCCTTGTCTTGAAACTTCTTGAGTAGGAGACGGCCTTTGTCTTGAAACTTCTTGAGTAGGAGACGGCCCTTGTCTTGAAACTTCTTGAGTAGGAGACGGCCCTTGTCTTGAAACTTCTTGAGTAGGAGACGGCCCTTGTCTTGAAACTTCTTGAGTAGGAGACGTCTGACCCTTGTCTTGAAACTTCTTGAGTAGGAGACGGCCTTGTCTTGAAACTTCTTGAGTAGGAGACGGCCCTTGTCTTGAAACTTTTGAGTAGGAGACGGCCTTGTCTTGAAACTTCTTGAGTAGGAGACGGCCTTTGTCTTGAAACTTCTTGAGTAGGAGACGGCCCTTGTCTTGAAACTTCTTGAGTAGGAGACGGCCCTTGTCTTGAAACTTCTTGAGTAGGAGACGGCCCTTGTCTTGAAACTTCTTGAGTAGGAGACGGCCCTTGTCTTGAAACTTCTTGAGTAGGAGACGGCCTTGTCTTGAAACTTCTTGAGTAGGAGACGGCCCATGTCTTGAAACTTCTTGAGTAGGAGACGGCCTTTGTCTTGAAACTTCTTGAGTAGGAGACGGCCCTTGTCTTGAAACTTCTTGAGTAGGAGACGGCCCTTGTCTTGAAACTTCTTGAGTAGGAGACGGCTTTGTCTTGAAACTTCTTGAGTAGGAGACGGCCCTTGTCTTGAAACTTCTTGAGTAGGAGACGGCCCTTGTCTTGAAACTTCTTGAGTAGGAGACGGCCCTTGTCTTGAAACTTCTTGAGTAGGAGACGGCCCTTGTCTTGAAACTTCTTGAGTAGGAGACGGCCCTTGTCTTGAAACTTCTTGAGTAGGAGACGGCCTTGTCTTGAAACTTCTTGAGTAGGAGACGGCCTTTGTCTTGAAACTTCTTGAGTAGGAGACGGCCCTTGTCTTGAAACTTCTTGAGTAGGAGACGGCCTTGTCTTGAAACTTCTTGAGTAGGAGAGGGCCCCTTTGTCTTGAAACTTCTTGAGTAGGAGACGGCCCTTGTCTTGAAACTTCTTGAGTAGGAGACGGCCCTTGTCTTGAAACTTCTTGAGTAGGAGACGGCCCTTGTCTTGAAACTTCTTGAGTAGGAGACGGCCCTTGTCTTGAAACTTCTTGAGTAGGAGACGGCCCTTGTCTTGAAACTTCTTGAGTAGGAGACGGCCCATGTCTTGAAACTTCTTGAGTAGGAGACGGCCCATGTCTTGAAACTTCTTGAGTAGGAGACGGCCCTTTGTCTTGAAACTTCTTGAGTAGGAGACGGCCCTTGTCTTGAAACTTCTTGAGTAGACGGCCCTTGTCTTGAAACTTCTTGAGTAGACGGCCCTTGTAATAATAATAATAATATCTTTATTTACTACAAGTATATGTACATGGTATACAGGCCTAGCTGACATCAGTGACATACTACTATATAGAAAGTCCCTTGTTATGCTGAGCATTTCGGGCAGATTAGGTCAGTGTCCTAGGATGCGACTCACACCAGTCGACTAACACCCAGGTACCCATTTTACTGATGGGGAACATAGACAACAGGTGTTAAGAAACACGCCCAATGTTTCTGCCCTGGCTGGGAATCGAACCCAGGCCCTCGCCGTGTGAAGCGAGAGCTTTAGCCACCAGACCACCAGAACTTCTTGAGTAGGAGACGGCCCTTTGTCTTGAAACTTCTTGAGTAGACTGCCTTTGTCTTGAAACTTCTTGAGTAGACGGCCCTTGTCTTGAAACTTCTTGAGTAGGAGACGGCCTTTGTCTTGAAACTTCTTGAGTAGGAGACGGCCCTTGTCTTGAAACTTCTTGAGTAGGAGACGGCCTTTGTCTTGAAAAAATCTTTGTAAAGTAAAAAGAGTAGGATAACCAGCACTGAAGGACTGTAAATGTTGTAACATAGGTAAATATTGTGAAAGTTGGTCAATATAGTGCAGGTTGGTCAGTATAGTGCAGGTTGGTCAAGATTGTGAATGTTGGTCAATATAGTGCAGGTTGATCAACACAGTGCAGGTTGGTCAATACAGTGCAGGTTGGTCAATATAGTGCAGGTTGGTCAATACAGTGCAGGTTGGTCAATACAGTGGAGGTTGGTCAATACAGTGCAGGTTGGTCAATACAGTGCAGGTTGGTCAATACAGTGGAGGTTGGTCAATACAGTGCAGGTTGGTCAATACAGTGTTAAGTCTATTTTCTTGGCTGCTTACTTTGGGCAGTAGAATGGTAGCGTAGGTGCAGAGATACGGCCGATGACTAGACACAGTTTATTAATGGCAAGGTGTAGGTATACACGGGGACAGAGCGTGAGGGGACCGGGAGCCAGTTAGGGTAGATCCTGGTTCAGTGAGGTAGGCCGTCGAAGTGAGGAAGAAGCATGGCTGACCAGCCCGACCTTGATAGGCCTATAGAGGGCAGCACCATAGTGCCGCGCAGTTTGAAACAGCCTCTGGATAGGCTGTTTACAACAGTGCAGGTTGGTCAACACAGTGCAGGTTGGTCAACACAGTGCAGGTTGGTCAACACAGTGCAGGTTGGTCAATACAGTGCAGGTTGGTCAATACAGTGCAAGTTGGTCAACACAGTGCAGGTTGGTCAATATAGTGCAGGTTGGTCAATACAGTGCAGGTTGGTCAACACAGTGCAAGTTGGTCAACACAGTGCAGGTTGGTCAATATAGTGCAGGTTGGTCAATATAGTGCAGGTTGGTCAATATAGTGCAGGTTGGTCAATATAGTGCAGGTTGGTCAATATAGTGCAAGTTGGTCAACACAGTGCAGGTTGGTCAATATAGTGCAGGTTGGTCAATACAGTGCAGGTTGGTCAATATAGTGCAGGTTGGTCAATATAGTGCAGGTTGGTCAATATAGTGCAGGTTGGTCAATATAGTGCAGGTTGGTCAATATAGTGCAGGTTGGTCAATATAGTGCAGGTTGGTCAAACAGTGCAGGTTGGTCAATATAGTGCAGGGTTTGGTCAAACAGTGCAGGCTGGTCAATATAGTGCAGGTTGTCAATAAGTGCAGGCTGGTCAATATAGTGCAGGTTGTCAATATAGTGCAGGTTGGTCAATATAGTGCAGGTTGGTCAATATAGTGCAGGTTGGTCAAATAGTGCAGGTTGGTCAATAAGTGCAGGTTGTAATACAGTGCAGGTTGGTCAATACAGTGAGGTTAGTAATACAGTGCAGGTTGGTCAATAAGTACAGGTTGGTCAAACAGTGCAGGTTGGTCAATATAGTGCAAGTTGGTCAATACAGTGCAGGTTGGTCAATATAGTGCAGGTTGGTCAATAGTGCAGGTTGGTCAATATAGTGCAGGTTGGTCAATATAGTGCAGGTTGGTCAATATAGTGCAGGTTGGTCAATATAGTGCAGGTTGGTCAATATAGTGCAGGTTGGTCAATACAGTGCAGGTTGGTCAACACAGTGCAGATTGGTCAATATAGTGCAAGTTGGTCAACACAGTGCAGGTTGGTCAATATAGTGCAGGTTGGTCAATATAGTGCAGGTTGGTCAATACAGTGCAGGTTGGTCAATATAGTGCAGGTTGGTCAATACAATGCAGGTTGGTCAATAGTGCAGTTTGGTCAATAGTGCAGGTTGGTCAATACAGTGCAGGTTGGTCAATAGTGCAGGTTGGTCAATAGTGCAGGTTGGTCAATAGTGCAGGTTGGTCAATACAGTGCAGGTTGGTCAAAAGTGCAGGTTGGTCAATAGTGCAGGTTGGTCAATACAGTGCAGGTTGGTCAATACAGTGTAGGTTAGTTAATACAGTGCAGGTTGGTCAATACAGTGGAGGTTGGTTAATACAGTGAAGGTTGGTCAACACAGTGCAGGTTGGTCAACACTGCAGGTTGGTCAATACAGTGCAGGTTGGTCAAAATAGTGCAGGTTGGTCAATACAGTGCAGGTTGGTCAACACTGCAGGTTGGTCAATACAGTGCAGGTTGGTCAAAATAGTGCAGGTTGGTCAATACAGTGCAGGTTGGTCAACACTGCAGGTTGGTCAATACAGTGCAGGTTGATCAAATAGTGCAGGTTGGTCAATACAGTCCAGGTTGGTCAATACAGTGCAGGTTGGTCAATATAGTGCAAGTTGGTCAACACAGTGCAGGTTGGTCAATATAGTGCAGGTTGGTCAATACAGTGCAGGTTGGTCAATATAGTGCAGGTTGGTCAATATAGTGCAGGTTGGTCAATATAGATCAGGTTGGTCAATATAGTGCAGGTTGGTCAATATAGTGCAGGTTGGTCAATATAGTGCAGGTTGGTCAATATAGTGCAAGTTGGTCAACACAGTGCAGGTTGGTCAATATAGTGCAGGTTGGTCAATATAGTGCAGGTTGGTCAATATAGTGCACGTTGGTCAATATAGTGCAGGTTGGTCAATATAGTGCAGGTTGGTCAATATAGTGCAGGTTGGTCAATATAGTGCAGGTTGGTCAACACAGTGCAGGTTGGTCAATACAGTGTAGGTTAGTTAATACAGTGCAGGTTGGTCAATATAGTACAGGTTGGTCAATACAGTGCAGGTTGGTCAATATAGTGCAGGTTGGTCAAAATAGTGCAGGTTGGTCAATACAGTGCAGGTTGGTCAACACTGCAGGTTGGTCAATACAGTGCAGGTTGGTCAAAATAGTGCAGGTTGGTCAATACAGTGCAGGTTGGTCAATACAGTGCAGGTTGGTCAATATAGTGCAGGTTGGTCAATATAGTGCAGGTTGGTCAATATAGTGCAGGTTGGTCAATAGTGTGCAGGTTGGTCAATATAGTGCAGGTTGGTCAATATAGTGCAGGTTGGTCAATACAGTGCAGGTTGGTCAATATAGTGCGGGTTGGTCAATACAGTGCAGGTTGGTCAATACAGTGGAGGTTGGTTAATACATTCATACTTACTCTTGTGCCTACTACATATATAAAACTTTACACTCTAATATAAACACTCTGCTCAAAACTCTCCTCACCAACTTTAATAGGACCCATGACCACAACACACGACACAGATCACTTTTTGATATACCCCGTGTTCATATCAACCTATGTAAAAATTCTATGCACATAAAGGGCCCCAGAATCTGGAATTCATTACCAGTAAATATTAAGATAATCTTGTCTGAAAATCAATTTAAGACTCAACTCAAAAACCACCTACTCACCCAAACCTAAATGATCATGCTATAAACTACTTTGAAAAATGCTCATTGTTACTTTCTATACGATAATCTCAATTTTTAATAATATGTTACTATTATGTTACCCCTACTCATATTATAAGTTAATGTCAAAATGCTCAATGTTATTTTCCTTAAGATAATCTCAATTCCATATTATCATTCAAGAATCTTAACACCTGTAACAATCTAAGATCTAATATCATTATATAATAATTTAAACAGTAAAATTTCATCATATTGTAATTTTGAAAATAATTTTTAACTAGAATAAACTCAATAAATTTCTCTAATATTAAGTACCTAGTTTTTAAGGACTAGAATAAGCTGCCCCTAATGCCATGGCATGTCAGTGGCTCTCCTTGCACTCAATTTACATTGTAACTTCCAATACCCATGTAACCTGCAATGAAATAAAATTTGTTGTGAAGGTTGGTCAACACAGTGCAGGTTGGTCAACACTGCAGGTTGGTCAATACAGTGCAGGTTGGTCAAAATAGTGCAGGTTGGTCAATACAGTGCAGGTTGGTCAACACTGCAGGTTGGTCAATACAGTGCAGGTTGGTCACAATAGTGCAGGTTGGTCAATACAGTGCAGGTTGGTCAATATAGTGCAGGTTGGTCAATACAGTGCAGGTTGGTCAATACAGTGTAGGTTAGTTAATACAGTGCAGGTTGGTCAATACAGTGGAGGTTGGTTAATACAGTGAAGGTTGGTCAACACAGTGCAGGTTGGTCAACACTGCAGGTTGGTCAATACAGTGCAGGTTGGTCAAAATAGTGCAGGTTGGTCAATACAGTGCAGGTTGGTCAATACAGTGCAGGTTGGTCAAAATAGTGCCGGTTGGTCAATACAGTGCAGGTTGGTCAATACAGTGCAGGTTGGTCAATATAGTGCAGGTTGGTTAATACAGTGCAGGTTGGTCAACACAGTGCAGATTGGTCAATATAGTGCAAGTTGGTCAACACAGTGCAGGTTGGTCAATATAGTGCAGGTTGGTCAATATAGTGCAGGTTGGTCAATACAGTGCAGGTTGGTCAATATAGTGCAGGTTGGTCAATACAATGCAGGTTGGTCAATAGTGCAGGTTGGTCAATAGTGCAGGTTGGTCAATACAGTGCAGGTTGGTCAATAGTGCAGGTTGGTCAATAGTGCAGGTTGGTCAATAGTGCAGGTTGGTCAAAAGTGCAGGTTGGTCAAAAGTGCAGGTTGGTCAATAGTGCAGGTTGGTCAATACAGTGCAGGTTGGTCAATACAGTGTAGGTTAGTTAATACAGTGCAGGTTGGTCAATACAGTGGAGGTTGGTTAATACAGTGAAGGTTGGTCAACACAGTGCAGGTTGGTCAACACTGCAGGTTGGTCAAAATAGTGCAGGTTGGTCAATACAGTGCAGGTTGGTCAATACAGTGCAGGTTGGTCAATATAGTGCAGGTTGGTTAATACAGTGCAGGTTGGTCAACACAGTGCAGATTGGTCAATATAGTGCAAGTTGGTCAACACAGTGCAGGTTGGTCAATATAGTGCAGGTTGGTCAATATAGTGCAGGTTGGTCAATATAGTGCAGGTTGGTCAATACAGTGCAGGTTGGTCAATATAGTGCAGGTTGGTCAATACAATGCAGGTTGGTCAATAGTGCAGGTTGGTCAATAGTGCAGGTTGGTCAATACGGTGCAGGTTGGTCAATAGTGCAGGTTGGTCAATAGTGCAGGTTGGTCAATAGTGCAGGTTGGTCAATACAGTGCAGGTTGGTCAAAAGTGCAGGTTGGTCAATAGTGCAGGTTGGTCAATACAGTGCAGGTTGGTCAATAGTGCAGGTTGGTCAATATAATGGCTGCACTCTTCAAGCAAGAACAACTTGTAGTTCAGTGGGACAACAGTATACTATGATGTCTGACATTCTACAGCAGTTAATGTGTGTAACTGACCAGGTTAATATAATATATCAGATTGTGGTCACTGTCCAATAAGTCACCTCACCTAACAGGTAACTTACTCAAACACACTACAAGTTATGCCTGTATTAAGGGCAACCTTCACATCTGAACTTTGATATAGACAAAATACTTTATGATTTATGCAAAAAACTATATTTTATTTTGTGTCCATTCTGAGGGTCATTTGAACTCTGATGTTGATGCATTTCTAGAAATTCAGCTAGGGAATGAGTGATAGTAAATGTGCTACTTTCTCTGTGTCAACTCCCATTTTGTATTTGATTCCTCATAATTTAATCCACCCTCTCCCCAACACCCTAGCATTTACTTCTTTTACAACCCCATCTATAAATATATTAAACAACCATGGTGACATTACACAGCCCTGTCTATAGCCTACTTTTACCGGGAAGTAATCTCTCTCTCTCCTACACACCCTAACCTGAGCCTCACTATCCCAATTAAACCTCTTTACAGCATTTATTAACTTTCTCCTTATTCTATACACTTGCAACATCTGCCATATTTCTTCCCTATCCACCCTATTGTATGCCTTTTCTAAATCCATAAATGTGACGAAAACTTCCTTACCTTCATCTAAATATTGTTCACCTATATGCTTCACTGTAAACACTTGGTCTACATATCCCCTACCCCATTCTAAAGCCTCCTTGCTCATCTGCAATCCTGTTTTAATCTTACCTCTAATTCTTTCAAGAATAATCCTAACATACACCTTACCTGTTATACTCAGTAGGTTTATTCCCCTTTAATTTTTACTCTTTCGTCCCCTTTCCTTTATATAAAGGGATCATACATGCTCTCTGCCAGTCCCTAGGTACCTTTCCCTCTTTCATACATTTAATGAACAGAAGTACCAACCACTCCAAAACTATATCCCCTTTCCCCGCTTTCAACATTTCTGTCATGATCCCGTCAGTTTCAGCTGCTTTACCCCTTTTCATTCTACCCACTGCCTCACGCACCTCCCTACACTCATGTTCAGCTCTGTTTCACTCCTGAAAGATGTTATACCTCCCTAGCCTATGCATGAAATTACTGCCTCCCTCTCTTCATCAACATTTAACAGTTCCTCAAAATATTCCTGCCATCTTCCCAATACCTCCAACTCCCCAATTCTGTATTTAACTATCAAATCCATTTGTTCCTAGATTTTCTCAACTTATTTATCTCACTCCAAGAATTTTTCTTATTCTCAGCAAAAACAGTTGAGAGTACCTCACCCACTATCATTTGCTCTCCTTTTACACTCCCTCACCACTCTCTTCACCTCTCCATATACTCACCCTTCTTTTTTTTTTTTTTTTTTTTTTCAACAAGTCGGCCGTCTCCCACCGAGGCAGGGTGACCCAAAAAGAAAGAAAATCCCCAAAAAGAAAATACTTTCATCATCATTCAACACTTTCACCACACTCATACATAATCACTGTCTTTGCAGAGGAGCTCAGATACGACAGCTGAGAAAAGTCCCTCCCAGCTGTCACTATCTCAGACCCCTCCTTTAAAGTGCAGGCATTGTACTTCCCATTTCCAGGACTCAAGTCCAACTAAATCAATTAACTGGTTTCCCTGAATCCCTTCACAAAATGTTACCCTGCTCACACTCCAACAGATCGTCATGTCCCAAAAACCATTTGTCTCCATTCACTCCTATCTAACACGCTCACACATGCTTGCTGGAAGTCCAAGCCCCTCGCCCACAAAACCTCCTTTACCCCTTCCCTCCAACCTTTTCTAGGACGACCCTACCCCGCCTTCCTTCCCCTACAGATTTATACGCTCTCAAGTCATTCTACTTTGATCCATTCTCTCTAAATGACCAAACCACCTCAACAACCCCTCTTCAGCCCTCTGACAAATACTTTTAGTAACTCCACACCTTCTCTAATTTCCACATTCGAATTTTCTGCATAATATTTACACCACACATTGCCCTTAGACAGGACATCTCCACTGCCTCCAGCCTCCTCCTCGCTGCAGCATTTGCAACCCATGCTTCACACCCATATAAGAGTGTTGGTACCACTATACTTTCGTACATTCCCTTCTTTGTCTCCATGGATAACGTTTTTTGTCTCCACAGATACCTCAATGCACCACTCACCTTTTTTCCTTCATCAATTCTATGGTTAACCTCATCCTTCATAAACCCATCCGCTGACACGTCAACTCCCAAATATCTGAAAACATTTACTTCTTCCATAATCTCTCTCTCCAATGTGATATCCAATTTTTCTTTATTTAAATCGTTTGATACCCTCATCACCTTACTCTTATCTATGTTCACTTTTAACTTTCTACCTTTACACCTCTCCCAAACTCGTCCACTAACCTTTGCAACTTTTCTTTAGAATCTCCCATAAGCACAGTATCATCAGCAAAAAGTAACTGTGTCAACTCCCATTTGCATTTAATTCTCCATAATTTAATCCCACCCCTCTCCCCAACACCCTAGCATTTACTTCTTTACAACCCCATCTATAAATATATTAAACAACCATGGTGACATTACACATCCCTGTCTAAGACCTACTTTTACCGGAAGTAATCTCCTCTCTCCTACACACCCTAACCTGAGCCTCACTATCCTCATAAAAACTCTTTACAGCCTTCAGTAACTTACTACCTATTCCATACACTTGCAACATTTGCCACATTGCTCCCCTATCCACTCTATCATATGCCTTTTCTAAATCCATAAATGCAATAAAAACTTCTCTACCTTTATCTAAATACTGTTCACATATATGCTTCACTGTAAACACTTGATCTACACATCCCCTACCCACTCTAAAGCCTCCTTGCTCATCTGCAATCCTACTCTCTGTCTTACCTCTAATTCTTTCAATAATAACCCTGCCATACACTTTACCTGGTATACTCAGTAAACTTATTCCCCTATAATTTTTACACTCTCTTTTATCCCCCTTCCCTTTATATAAAGGAACTATACATGCTCTCTGCCAATCCCTAGGTACCTTCCCTCTTTCATACATTTATTAAACAAAAATACCAACCACTCCAGCACTATATTCCCCCCTGCTTTTAACATTTCTGTCATGATTCCGTCAATTCCAGCTGCTTTACCCCCTTTCATTCTACGTAATGCCTCACGCACCTCCCCCACACTCACATCCTGCTCTTCTTCACTCCTAAACGATGTTGTACCTCCCTGGCCAGTACATGAAATTACCGCCTCCCTTTTTCATCGACATTTAAAAGTTCCTCAAAATATTCCCGCCATCTACCCAATACCTCCAGCTCCCCATCTACTAACTCCCCTACTCTGTTTTTAACTGACAAATCCATTCGTTCCCTAGGCTTTCTTACCTTGTTTATCTCACTCCAAAAATTTTTCTTGTTTTCAGCAAAATTTCTTGACAGAGCCTCTCCCATTCTTTCATCCGCTCTTCTTTTGCACTCTCTCACCACTCTCTTCACCTTTCTTTTACTCTCCATATACTCTGCTCTTCTATTAACACTTCTGTTTTGTAAAAACCTCTCATAAGCTACCTTTTTCTCTTTTATCACACCCTTTACTTCTTCATTCCACCACTCACTCCTCTTTCCTCCTGCACCCACCCTCCTATAGCCACAAACTTCTGCCCCACATTCTAATACTGCATTTTAAAACTATCTCAACTCTCTTCAACCCCCACTACTCCCTACTTGCACTAGCCCACCTTTCTGCCAATAGTTGCTTATATCTCACCCTAACTTCCTCCTCCCTTAGTTTATACACTTTACCTCTCTCTTACTTGCTGTTGCCATTTTCTTTTTGTCCCATCTACCTTTTACTCTAACTGTAGCTACAACCAAATAATGATCTGATATATCTGTTGCCCCTCTATAAACATGTACATCCTGAAGCCTACTCATCAACCTTTTATCCACCAATACATAATCCAACAAACTACTTATATCACTAAAAACAACAGACATAGCCCCACTCCACAAAGGCAGCAGTAAAGCAATAGCAAAAAACTACAGACCAATAGCGCTAATGTCCCATATCATAAAAATCTTTGAAAGGGTTCTAAGAAGCAAGATCGCCACTCATTTAGATAATCATCAATTACACAACAAAAGGCAGCATGGGTTTAGAGCAGGTCACTCCTGTCTGTCCTAACTACTGGACCACTACAACAAGGTCCTGGATGCTCTAGAAGACAAACAGAATGCAGATGTTATATACACAGACTTTGCAAAAGCATTTGATAAGTGTGACCATGGTGTGATAGCACACAAAATGCGTGATAAAGGAATAACAGGAAAAGTTGGTAGATGGATCTATAATTTCCTAACAAGTAGAACACAAATAGTAGTAGTCAACAGAGTAAAGTCTGAGGTGGCTACGGTGAAAAGCTCTGTTCCACAAGGCACAGTAGTACTTGCTTCCATCCTCTTCCTCATCCTTATATCATACAGACAGGGATATCAGCCACAGTGCCGTGTCTTCCTTTGCAGATGACACCCGAATCTGCATGACAGTGTCCACCATTGAAGACACTTCAAGACTCCAAGCAGACATCAAACAAATCTTTAAATGGGCTGCAGAAAACAATATGAAGTTCAATGATGAGAAATTTCAATTACTCTGATATGGAAAACGTGAGGAAATTAATACGTATCTCATCGGAGTATAAAACAAATTCCAACCACACAATAGAGCGAAAAACTAATGTCAAAGACCTGGGAGTGATCATGACAGAGGATCTCACCTTCAAGGACCATAACACTGTAGCAATCGCATCTGCCAGAAAAATGACAGGATGGATAATGAGAACCTTCAAAACCAGGGATGCCAAGCCCATGTTGACACTTTTCAGGTCGCTTGTTCTATCTAGGTTGGAATATTGCTGCACACTAACTGCACCTTTCATGGCAGGTGAAATTGCTGACCTAGAAAATGTACAGAGAACCTTCATGGCACGCATAACTGCAATAAACCACCTCAATTACTGGGAACGCTTGAAGTTCCTAAACCTGTACTCCATGGAACGCAGGCGGGAGAGATACATTATTATATACACTTGGAAAATCCTAGAGGGATTAGTACCAAACTTGCACACGAGAGTCACTCCCTACGAAAGCAAAAGATTCGGCAGGCGATGTAACATCCCCCCAACGAAAAGCAGGGGTGCCACTAGCACGTTGAGAGATAACACAATAAGTGTCAGGGGCCCAAGACTGTTCAACTGCCTCCCAGCATACATAAGGGGTATTACCAATAGACCCCTGGCTGTCTTCAAGCAGGCACTGGACAGACACCTAAAGTCGGTGCCTGACGAGCCAGGCTGTGGTTCGTACGTTGGACTGCGTGCGGCCAGCAGTAACAGCCTGGTTGATCAGGCTCTGATCCAACATGAGGCCTGGTCACAGACCGGGCCGCAGGGGCGTTGACCCCTGGAACTCTCTCCAGGTAAGCAAACTTTTTCTCCTTTAACACACCCTTAACCTCATGATGCCACGAAACACTCCTCTTTCCTCCATCCTCCTATATCTACAAACTTCTGCCCTGCATTTTTAAAACTACCCCACCTCTCACACTACCTACATTTTCACTAATCCACCTTTCTCAAAATAGTTGCTTATATGTCACCCTAACTTCCTCCTCCCTTAGTTTATAAACTTTCACCTCCCTCTCTTACTCTCTGTTGCCATTTTTCCTTCTGCTTCATCTACCTCTTACTCTAACTGCAACTACAACTAAATAATGATCTGATATATTTGCTGCCCTTCTATAAATTTGCACATCCTAAAGTCTACCCATCAACATTTTATCCACCAATACATATTCCAACAAACTATATCATATTACACCCTATATCATATCTTGTATACTTATTTACTCCCTCCACAACAGTTTTACCCACCTTAACATTTAAGTCCCCACCACAAGTACTCTCTCTCTTGGTTCAAAACTCCCCACACACTCACTCAACATCTCCCAAAATCTCTCCCTCCTTTACACTTCTCCATGTGCATAAATGCTCACTATAATCCAATTTCACATCCAAGATAGTTTTGTGTAAGGGGATTGGACTTCCAGCAAGCATGCATGATTATTATTATAATAAAAAAGAAGCGCTAAACCGCAGGGGTCATACAGCGCCAAGCATGCATGAGCGTGTTAGATAGGAGTGTGAACAAAGTAACATTTATGAAGGGATTCAAGGAAACCGGTTAGCCGGACTTGAGTCCTGAAGGTGGGTAATACATTGCCTGTGATCTGAAGGAGTGTTGATACGATACAGTTTTTGAACTGTAGTGTAGGTGTCTCTGGCAAGACAATGTTAATAAAAAAAAAATCTGAATTCATACATTTATATTCCCTTTTTTCCTGCCATAACTAATCCTTCAATATTATTGCTACTACTTCCTTAGCTCTAACTCTAAATGGAAACCCCTCCCTTAATCCCATTTATTTCCCCCACTGAAACTTTCCTTCTTGTTTCACTTAAGAGCCAGGACATCCAGCTTCTTTTCATTCATAACATCTACAATCATCTCTTCCTTATCATCTGCACTCAATGGCCATTTACTGCTAAGGCAGGGTGATACAAGGACACACATTCACCATTATCATTATTATCAGTAAACCTCTGATTTGGCAGACTTGGGAAATATGGAAGAAAATCTGCTCGGTCAACTGATTCGGAACCAATGGACAAAATCCGCTGGTTACAGAACTGTTAGTTATTGTACATGTACAAGGTATACAGTCCTAGCTGACATCAATGACATACTACTACTATATAGAAAGCCCCTTGTTATGCAGAGCATTTCAGGCAAATTAGGTAAATTTTGTCCCCAGGATGCGACCCACACCAATCAACTAACACCCAGGTACCTATTTTACTGATAGGTGAACAGGGACAGAAGGTGTTTTAAGGAAACACATACTAATGTTTTCACCCATACCGAGGATCAACCCCCAGACCTCAGTGTGGGAGCTGAGTGCACTACCGATCAAGCTACGGGACAAAAGACTCTCATCTCCATCACAATTGCCATAAATGGCCATCCACTCCCCGTTCTTGTTATTATTCATATTCTTCTTATTATTATTATTATCACAAGTGCTCAACCCATGGAGGTTAAACAGCACCTGGGAAATGAGAGAGAATGAGTAGTGACCCAAGGAGAAAAAAAGGATTCTTGATCCAACTAATTATCCTTAGATCAAGAATCCTTCACCCTACTTTTTCTTTTATACATCAACGACCTTCCAAATGTATTGCAACAACTTAGACCTATTCACTTTGCTGATGACACAACTATTGTCATCTCCCACTCTAACCTTTCATCACTCAACACTATTGTTAATGAAGAGCTCATAAAAATATCAACCTGGATGACTACCAATAAACTTACACTTAACATTGACAAGACCTTCTATATTATGTTTGGGAGCAGATCAAGTGATGTCCAACTAAACATTACGAGTAACAATACTCTTATTGCTAAACACAATACATAACGAGGGAAAATTTCTGGGTCTGCACCTTGACAGCAACTTGAAATTCAACACCCATATCCAACACATAAAAAAAGTATCCAAAACAGCTGGCATCCTCTCAAAGATACATTATTATGTACTACCACAAACAGCACTACTTACATTATACTATTCACTGATCTACCCTTACCTCACCTATGCTATTTGTGCCTGGGGCTCCTCAACAGTAATTCACCTTAAGCCAATAATAACTCAACAAAAAGCTACAGTATGAATGATCACACAGTCCACTGCTAGACAACCCTTCTCCCCCACTCTTCAAAAAACCTAAACCTACTTACTATACAAAACATTCTCTCTTATTACTGTGCATCCTACATTTACAGAACAATAAATTCTAATATGAATACTGACCTGAAACACTTTCTTGATAGTTGCAATAGGACCCATGGACATAATACTGGGCACAAAAATCTCTATGACATACCCCATGTCCAGCTAAATCTCTGTAAAAGTTCAATGTACATAAAATGGCCCAAAATCTGGAACTCTCAGCCGAAATCTCTAGAACCACTAACTCAACCAGCATCTTCAAAACAACCGTTAAAAAACAACTCTCCCTAACATATCCTAGTAATGTGAAAACTATATATCTATAGTATTCTCATTGTCACTAACATATGGAAAACAATATAATCTAATTCTCAATATCTGTAATCCTCACAACCATTAAAACAATGAATGTGTTCATATTATGTCAATATGCTATGGCTAGTTTTAAGTAGTGTGTAAGCATTAGTATTAGTCTGCCAGAAATGCTCAGGCATGTTAGTGGCTTTGTTTGTACTTCTTCTTTTTCTTTCAACAAACCGGCCGTATCTCACTGAGGCAGGGTGGCCCAGAAAGAAAAACGAAAGTTTCTTTTTAAATTTAGTAATTTATACAGGAGAAAGAATTACTAGCCCCTTGCTCCCGGCATTTTAGTCGCCTCTTACAACACGCATGGCTTACAGAGGAAGAATTATGTTCCACTTCCCCATGGAGATAAGAGGAAATAAAAAAAGAACAAGAACTAGTAAGAAAATAGAAGAAAATACAGAGGGGTGTGTGTATATATATATGCTTGTACATGTATGTGCAGTGTGACCTAAGTGTAAGTAGAAGTAGCAAGATGTAATTGAAATCTTGCATGGTTATGAGACAGAGAAAAGACACTAGCAATCCTACTATCATGTAAAACAAGTACAGGCTTCCGTTTTACACTCACTTGGCAGGACGGTAGTACCTCCCTGGACAGCTGCTGTCTACCATCCTACTACTTTGTTTCTATGTACTTTTTTTTATAAAATATAAATCACACATTGTAACCTTTGCAAATAAAAATGTATTATATATGAAATCATCCCTTCTGCCATCCCTCTTGAAGGGATACTTGGTTGGTCAGTTGGTTAATTGGGCTTGAACCTTACCAACACAAGGGTCATAAGACTGCATGTCACCTTTTTGTCACTAATCACAAATATTTTAATCTGTTGAATAGGAGATTAGAATAAACTCTCAGTGATATACAACTCTTCTCGGTGACATACAAAGAGATATACACCTCTTTTCAATGAAATACACAGAGACATACACCTATTGGTGTATGATAAAGCTCATGGAGCAGGAAGAGTGACCTAGTAGCGACCAGTGAAGAGGTGGGGCCAGGAGCTGTGACTTGACCCCTGCAACCACAACTAGGTGAGTACATAGTGCTCAACATAAAAATTGGCAACTGATACCAACAAAGTGGTTTAAGTAAGAACACATGAGCTGACACTATGACATACTCATTAAAAAGCGTTTTGGTCCTGGGACCTTGAAGTGATCGAGGTCCCGGAACCTTGATCTCTTCAAGGTCCCGGGACCAAAACATTTTTCCATGTCCTTATACATTGTGCGTTTTAACAAACTTTATTTCTATAAAGTGAAATACTACAGTGGTACCTCAGCATACAAACAGCTCCCAAGTTGAACAATTATGTAAGTGTATTTTTGTAAGTGCTTTTGTAAGTGTATTTTTGGGGGTCTGAAACGGATTAATCTAATTTACATTATTCTTTATGGGAACAAATTTGTTCGGTATTGGCACTTGAACAGCCTTCTGGAACGAATTAAGCTCGTAACCCGAGGTACCACTGTATACATTATATTACACAATTAGGGTGACTGACATATATCACTACTTTATAGAAAGCCTCTTGGTATGAAAGTACAACTAGGCACCAAAACTCCTTCAACAGTGTGGATTTCACTGCTACTTTTTGAATACCCACATTGGTGTGATGGCCTCACTACACTTCTACAGTGAAATATGATCCCTTGAGAATGTAAATTTGCTACAAAATAAAACACATAAATGAATTTGTTTATATTGCAAATACTGTACATGTAATGTTTTGGTGGCTGGCCAAGCAGTATGAGCTGGCTACCAGTTTATATAACCATGGTTATACAACACTACAACCATGGTTATATAACACTACAACCATGGTTATACAACACTACAACCATGGTTATACAACAGTACAACCATGGTTATACAACAGTACAACCATGGTTATACAACAGTACAACCATGGATATACAACAATGGTTATACAACAGATATTTCTAAACATACACATGGCTTATAAAATCGTAATGACACAATTGTACATGTGGGGATTGAACTCGCGGCAAGTGTGTCGTAAAACTCCAGGCCAGTGCATAAGCCACTGGGTCAGCTGGCTACAATAGGATTCATCCAACTAGGTATATTTATACACCATAGGAAGGTTACCATAAGGTCCCACCGTGACCACAAATACAAGTTTTTACAGATGAATCTTCTGCCACCTGTACTGTAGTTTGTTTCAATCATGTCATTACGATTTCGTGAGTCACAATGACAACTTTGAGGGGACTTTAGCTAGAGCTCATCATGACCATGCTGGTAGCAGATTCATCTGTAAAAACTTGCATTAGTGGCCACAGTGGGACACATGCTAACCTCCCTATGGTTTATAAATATATCTACATAGTTGGATGAATCTTATTGTAGTCAGGTGGCCAAGTGGTTAACACACTGGCCTGGAGTTTTACAACTCACTTGCCGCGGGTTCAACCCTCACCAGTACCGTGAGTTATACACATGGCTGTTTGGTGCTAAATATAAAATTCAGATAAACACTAAAAAAATCTGGTATACAGTGGACCCATGGTGTTCATGATTTATTTGTTCCAGAATGCTGTTCAAGTGCCGTTACCAAACGAATTTGTTCCCAAAAGGAATAATGTAAATTAGACTACATACAGTAGTCCTTTTACACCCCCAAATATACACTTACAAAAGCACTTACATAACTGTTCGAGTTTAGAGCATCACAAAAACCGGGGGTACACTGTACTTTTAAAACCAAGAAGAGAAGCATCAACATTATAACTTCAGCAGAGAACAACATAACATTTTGTTTATACCAAAACCTTCGTCCTCAAACATTTACCTCCAGAAATTTTTTTAAGCGAATAAGAAAAAACGACAAGTGCAGGGAAAGCTTTTTTTTTTTGCGACAATGCTCACTCTCCACGGAAATGTTTCACTATGCATGGAAATGTTTTGCTCTTCACGGTGAAACATCATAATGAAAGCTTGCCCTGCACCTGGATCCCTTTGTTACTCTCAGCGTTACACCATCATATTCAGAGTGAATAACATTTGTGACTAAGGACAGTCATGGTTAAAATTATTCATCAGTAATGTGATCCAAGTGGAATATTGTTCATTGGGTAAAGTGAAATGTCTCATCAAGCTCAAAGCATTATCAACTACAAACACCCTGCCTCGGTTTGAAATGGCCAGTTCATCGAAAAAAAAATATTCATGAAAAATACTCATGAAAACCACTGATCAATTATAAATTTCTTCAGTGTCCATTTTTTTTTAGCCTGGTACATGGTCCCTAAACCGAAAATTCCCCATTGGACTTTGATCAAAGTGTGTTCATTGGACTTCCCAAACCCAAAACTTTTTTAATTATTGATATTCTTTCTTATAATTCCTCTATAAGCCATGCATGTCATAAGAGGTGACTAACATGCCAAGAGCAAGGGGCTAGTAACTCCTTCTCCTGTGAATCTCAAGGAGTCTAAATCTACACATTTCAGAGTTTAACCGTTTATTCAAGGGAAAGCTTGGCAGGTTCCTCCAGTCGGTTGAGCCAGGCTGTGCTTCTTACACTGGACTGCTTTGCTGGCAACAACAGCTTGACTGATCAGTTCATAAGCCAGGAGGCTTGGTCCAGGACTAGACCACAGGGGGTCATTCACCCCTAGAACCCTTAACAGGTAGACAAGAATCAATCTTACACTTGAGTGGTGATCTCAACAGTAATTAGTGAAGAAACAATACACTCTGTGGAACAATATTTACTGGGACATTGTTTCAATATGTTGACATCTTCACCAGTTTTGACTTAATATAAATCTACAATATAAAGCCATTCTATAGAGTCATTAATGCAAAAGCACTTCAAAAACTGCATTGAAAAATGAATAAATTGCTTTTACTATGAAGAGCTCTTTATATGCTATTAAATTTTGGATACACTTTTTTCAATCCATATACAAAAAAATTTACACTACATAAAGGAGCTCTATAAGAAAGCTGACTAAACAAATCAAACTATTTTTCCAACTGACTGCATTTAACAACATAAGAAATCCTACTTAATAGTCTATGTCTAAATCCTAAGTAACATTTAAGCATTTGGATTAGTCTGCCTGAAATGCATTGCATATTAGTGGCTTTCTTTTCTGCCTACCAATGTTCTATTACATGTAAACAACATTATTTATATCACTAAAGAAATAAAAATAGTATTGTATTGTAACATAAGTTGATTCTGCCGAGTGTTTTCTTTCTTCACTATTTCTGGCAACATGCCATTGAAATCGACCGAGTCTTTACAATAAACTATGGGATTGTGTCTAAACTTAACATTCTATAACTAACAAAGAACTCGTGCCAATACTTAGCAAATATAATTTATATATGAATCTGATACACTTCTAATAACATTATGAAAATAAAGTAAGCATTTCAGAAGCCCAAAAATTAGAATTGAAAACTGGACAGTGTTTCAGTCCCTCCTTAAGCACTTTCAGGTTGCTAGCATTCTTAAATACACGTCTATAATGCAAACCATCCATTTCCCGAAGAAATCTCACACTAATCAGAGTAATTATCTGAATGATAACTAAGTGGTATTGGTTAAGGAAGGCAATCACAATCAGAGTGAACAACCACCTTGGTTGAGGTCGTTCCTCAGGAAAAAGTGTGGGGTGCAGGTGGCCCCCTTGCAAGAATCAAGCATTGCGAAGCTTGGCCAGTCGCTGAGTGAGTTCATCCTGGTCCTGGCTGGCTTGTGTTGCGCTCACTCCCACAGTTGATGTTCCCCCGGTGGGCAGCTCCATGTTTAGCTCCAAGCTATGTAAATGATACATAGAATTTATTTCTCAATTATATTACATTAAGTCACTGTATTACAATAGAGCAAGAATAAATAAATAAATAAATAAATCATAGTAAGCGCTAAACCCGTGTGCTCTTTTTTTTTTAAATCTCTTACAACACAGTATTAGATTTAAAAAAAAATATATTATTAATGTGTATTCAACGGGAACCCAATAGGATTATACAGTGCAAGGAGGATCTGAGATAATCAGGTTTGGTATGAGGAAGGGGAAGGAGGCTAAGATTCCTTGGATCAAGAGACAGTGAATCCCCTGAAAGGAAACCTTCATCTCACTCTAAGGAAACCATTAAAATATTATTAAATAAGCTAGCTAAATTAAGCTATTACAATTAGTAGAAATTTTAGTATAGTTAATCTAGGTTAAATCAGTTTTGATTCAAAATAAAAAAAGACTATTGGCATATGAAAAATGGCATATAAATTTTCTTTGGGAAGGAAGGGAAGGGAACGAGGCAATTTTTCAGATGTTCCAAGATATGCTTAACTTTTTCACTGCTGTCACCCTCAAAATTAGAATTGCTGACAGTGTCAAGATTTTTAAAAAATACAAATATCTTCTGAAATGGTAGAGAATCTTTTTCTGAAAGTAACGACACCAAAAATGCAAAATTGATGGAAAACTTACCAATTTATGCAAGTATGAGGTTAGCGGTCTGCGAGTAATTAAGTATAAATGATTTTACCCACTCTGAGGCCCATTTTACACCAATTCCACTGATCAACAAACCCAGTTTCTGGCTATTTCACTATTATTCCTTCCCTTCTATCAATTGAACACACAAACTGCCAATTCAGTTATGAGAACTACCCTATAAATAACTCAGAAGTCGGTAATTTGGGCAGTTTTACACAAAATTAAAAAATTCCCCTTTAAAAATAGGCAATCGTGTCATTACGGTTTCATGAGTCATTTTAAAAATAGGGTTTAAAAAAAATTGGAAGCATTCCAGCCACTAAAATAACCCTTCCTCTTCAAGAAACACGTCCCCAGCCCCCTCCTATAGTATAACACTTGCCCTCCATTTTGAAACTATCACCACACAAAAAAATTGAAGTTTTACCCTATTCCTCAGATTTCTTGGATGGTTTAGGCCATCCAAATAATTGAAACAGGCCTAGAATAAAAACCTATAAAACAAACTGGATTAGGATGTGTGGGGCTCCAACCATTCTTCAGGAAAATCACCACAAATCAAATATTTCTGCTACTTTGAGGCCACTACCAGTCTGAAACTGACTGAAATCATCTTCACTTCACTAGTGTGTCCTCTGACCTATCAACCGACACAAAGAAACAGCGAATAAAACAACAAACCCACCCTAGAAAACACTTACATAAACACAAGGTCAGAGATTCACTACCCTCATTAATCCCTGCATGGACCAGAATTCTTTTTTATACACTGTGCACACCTGCCAGACACAATCATTCTCTCATGTCTAGACCACAATTTACCAGTCAGGACCACAATTTACCAGTCACAACATTTGTCAGACCTCTACTATTATGACATAGATTTACATGAGCAACACAGCCTCAACAACATGGAGCTAACTGACAGAAAGTGAAAGATTTAATGTATAAATTGACAATTTTATACTGAGATACAGTGGACCCCCGCCTAACGAGCACCCCGGAAATCGTACAATTATGTAAGTATAATATTGTAAGTGCTTGTGGAAGTGTATTTTTGGGGGTCTAAAATAGACTAACCTACGTGACATTATTGCTTAAGGAAGTAAATTCGTTCGGTAATGGCACTTGAGCAGGCTTCTGGAATGAATTTTGCTCGTTAGGCGGGGGTCCACTGTATTCTAATAACTAAGAGCATGCACTATCAAGGCATAAAAGCTGTTAAAAGAACACTGGAAAGTAATATAATACAGTGGACCCTCGGTTTTCGTTCACCTCCAAACTCGAACAATTATGTAAATGTATTTTTGTAAGAGCTTTTGTAAGTGTATTTTTGGGGTTCTGAAACGACTAATCTAATTTACATTTGTCCTTATGGGAACAAATTCGTTCGATAACGGCACTCAAACAGCATTCTGGAAAGAATTTTCAACGAAAACTGAGGGTCCACTGTATAATAATAATAATAATAATAATAATACAGTGGTACCCCGACTTACGATGGTCCCCAAACTCACCCTTTTATGTAAGTTTATTTTTTTAAATGCTTTTTTAAGTGTAATTTTGGGGGTCTAAAAGGACTAGTCTATTTTACATCATTCCTTATGGGGATAAATTCGTTTGGTAATGGCACTTGAACAGCATTCTGGAATGAAAAAATATCGTAAGTCGGGGTACCACTGTATATTTTTATTTCATTGCAAGTTTACATCGAGATTTTGTAATTACAATCATGAATTGAAGTGCAAAGAGAGCCACTATCATGCCATGGCATTATGGGCAGACTAAATTCCTCACAGTGTTAGAATATAAGAAAGAAGGAATGCTGCAGCAGGCCTACTGGCTCATGCGAGGCAGGTTCAAGTCTCCTACCGGCTTAAGCCAATGACCCAACCAATATGGGATGGTTCACAAGAGGTAGCAAGTACTACAAGTGCAAGCATTACTAATTTTACAATAGACTAAATATTACTAAAGAAGGTACACCAGAAGCTTATCTTTGCTCCTGTAACTACAAATGGGGGAAGCAGGTGAAAAATTCTTCCTTAGTAAGCAATGAGTGTTGTAAAAAGGCGACTAAAATGCTGGGAGCAAAGGGCTAGTTACCCCTTCTCCTGTATAAGTTACTAAAAAGACAAAATTTTGAAGGTGGGTTGTTTGAATGTGCGTGGGTGTTGTATGGACATGAAGAATGAATTGATTGTGAATGTTATGAATGAGAAGTGAATGCTTGGGTGTTGCAAAGAGATGTGGCATTAAAAGATAATGATGTAATTGCTGTTATTCTGTTGAACAGCGGTTTAGTGCCGAAGGGGTAGTGTGGGTTGTAGAGATACAGCCGTGGACTAGACTTGACTTTATTAGGCGAAGGTGAAGGTACACAATGGGCAGTGTGTGAGAGGGGACCGAAAGCCAGACCACTGCGGGGTAAGATGTTGATCCTAGGACGTAGGCTGGGCATATGAAAGAGCAAGGTGATAAGAGTATAAAAAAATCTAGGCAATAGAAGAATGGATATTAGAATGGAGGGAGGGAGTATGGAGGAAGCAAATGTGTTCAGATATATGGGAAATAGACTTGTTGGCAGATATTTCTATGTGAGATAAGGTGGTAAGACTTAGAAATTACAAAGGAATAAAGTTGGATGGTGCATTGAGGAGGCAAAGAACTTTATCCACAGAGGCAAAAGGGAAAATGTAAAAGAATATTGTGGTGCCAACACTGTTGTATGGGTGTGAAGCATGGGTTGTGAATGTTGCAGCAAGGAGGAGGCTGGAGGCAGTGATGCTGTGTTAAGATAAGATTTCTTCGGATTTTTAACCCCGGAGGGTTAGCCACCCAGGATAACCCAAGAAAGTCAGTGCGTCATCGAGGACTGTCTGTTTTATTTCCATTGGGGTCCTTAATCTTGTCCCCCAGGATGCGACCCACACCAGTCGACTAACAACCCAGGTGCCTATTTGCTGCTAGGTGAACATGACAACAGGTGTAAGGAAACACGTCGAAATGTTTCCACCCGCCGGGAATCGAACCCGGGCCCTCCGTGTGTGAAGCGAGAGCTCTAGCCACCAGACCACCAGGCCACCTATATACAGTGGTACCTCGACTTACGATATTAATCCGTCAGAGAGGGCATATCTTAAGGCGAAACAATCGTTACTCGAATCAATTTTCCCCATAAGAAATAATGGAAATAAATTTAATCCGTCCAAGACTTCCAAAAGTAGTTAAATAAAATATTTTTAGAACTTTTTGACATTAAATAATAAAGAATTTAATAAAGAATACCTAAATACATGTAAATATTGAACAATAACATGTCACTTACATTTATTGAAGAGTTGTTGATGTGTGGAGGACGGGAGGAGGAGAAGGTGGAGTAGTATGCTAGTGTTTGGAAGGGAATCCTTCCATTAACACTCAGGTACCAAGTTCTTTCTGGGGTTACTGGCCTTTTTCTTTGAATGCTACACTCCCTGCATGAATGCTACACTCCTGCATGAATGCTACACTCCCTGCATGAATGCTACACTCCCTGCATGAATGCTACACTCCCTGCATGAATGCTACACTCCCATGAATGCTCACTCTGCATGAATGCTACACTCCCTGCATGCCTACTACACTCCCTGCATCCTTGCTACACTCCCTGCATCCTTGCTACACTCCCTGCATCCTTGCTACACTCCCTGCATCCCTGCTACACTCCCTGCATCCTTGCTACACTCCCTGCATCCTTGCTACACTCCCTGCATCCCTGCTACACTCCCTGCATCCTTGCTACACTCCCTGCATCCCTGCTACACTCCCTGCATCCCTGCTACACTCCCTGCATCTTTGCTACACTCCCTGCATGCCTGCTACACTCCCTGCATGCCTGCTACACTCCCTGCATCCCTGCTACACTCTCTGCATCTTTGCTACACTCCCTGCATGCCTGCTACACTCCCTGCATGCCTGCTACACTCCCTGCATAAATGCTACACTCCCTGCATAAATGCTTCACTCCCTGCACATTCTTTACCACAGGCTTAGCACTAGGAGCTTTCCTTGGACCCATGGTAGCTTATTTAGCAGTTCAAGCACTAAAAACAGTGGAATAATGACAATATACTGGTATGAATGCGTGGGTGTGGGTGGGTGTCGCTCTCGCTTGTAAACAATAGCACTGACGCTCCCTGGAGTGCGCGCTCAGCTGGGCGCCAAGCGGACACGTCCGGTACGAATGTCGTTAGACGAAGCAAACATCGTAAGTCGCATTCAAATTTCTTACGTTATAAATATCGGTTATCGAAAATAACGTAAGATGATAACATCGTAAGTCAAGGTACCACTGTATATATATATTTTTTTTTCAACAAGTCGGCCGTCTCCCACTGAGGCAGGGTGACCCAAAAAGAAAGAAAATCCCCAAAAAGAAAATACTTTCATCATCATTCAACACTTTCACCACACTCATACATAATCACTGTCTTTGCAGAGGCGCTCAGATACGACAGCTGAGAATAGTCCCTCCCAGCTGTCACTATCCCAGACCCCTCCTTTAAAGTGCAGGCATTGTACTTCCCATTTCCAGGACTCAAGTCCAACTAAATCAATTAACTGGTTTCCCTGAATCCCTTCACAAAATGTTACCCTGCTCACACTCCAACAGCTCGTCAGGTCCCAAAAACCATTTGTCTCCATTCACTCCTATCTAACACGCTCACACATGCTTGCTGGAAGTCCAAGCCCCTCGCCCACAAAACCTCCTTTACCCCCTCCCTCCAACCTTTTCTAGGACGACCCTACCCCTCCTTCCTTCCCCTACAGATTTATACGCTCTCCAAGTCATTCTACTTTGATCCATTCTCTCTAAATGACCAAACCACCTCAACAACCCCTCTTCAGCCCTCTGACAAATACTTTTTGTAACTCCACACCTTCTCCTAATTTCCACATTCCGAATTTTCTGCATAATATTTACAACACACATTGCCCTTAGACAGGACATCTCCACTGCCTCCAGCCTCCTCCTCGCTGCAGCATTTGCAACCCATGCTTCACACCCATATAAGAGTGTTGGTACCACTATACTTTCGTACATTCCCTTCTTTGCCTCCATAGATAAAGTTTTTTGTCTCCACAGATACCTCAATGCACCACTCACCTTTTTTCCTTCATCAATTCTATGGTTAACCTCATCCTTCATAAACCCATCCGCTGACACGTCAACTCCCAAATATCTGAAAACATTTACTTCTTCCATAATCCCTCTCTCCAATGTGATATCCAATTTTTCTTTATTTAAATCGTTTGATACCCTCATCACCTTACTCTTATCTATGTTCACTTTCAACTTTCTAACTTTACACACCCTCCCAAACTCATCCACTAACCTTTGCAACTTTTCTTTAGAATCTCCCATAAGCACAGTATCATCAGCAAAAAGTAACTGTGTCAACACCCATTTTGCATTTAATTCCCCATAATTTAATCCCACCCCTCTCCCCAACACCCTAGCATTTACTTCTTTTACAACCCCATCT
>WNWK01011553.1:26632-63971 GCA_009830355.1 Cherax destructor
GCAATAACTAAAACCACCAAAAATACACCAAAAAATTTTTGGAATCTTTGAAAGAGCGCACGGGGAATTTTCTTCAATGGTAAACAACGCTTCACTGGCGTCCTGCGCTTGCGCGGAGCAGGCGGACGCGTCTAATACCTTTCGGTAACCGAGGACTTTTCGCTAACCGATTACGAAAAGCTTACGTTTCCGAAACTTTCGTTAACAGGACCTTTCGTTAACCGAGGGTCCACTGTACATGAAATTACCGCCTCCCTTTTTTCCTCGACATTTAAAAGTTCCTCAAAATATTCCCGCCATCTACCCAATACCTCCAGCTCCCCATCTACTAACTCCCCTACTCTCTTTTTAACTGACAAATCCATTCGTTCCCTAGGCTTTCTTACCTTGTTTATCTCACTCCAAAATTTTTTCTTGTTTTCAGCAAAAATTTCTTGACAGAGCCTCTCCCATTCTTTCATCTGCTCTTCTTTTGCCCTCTCTCACCACTCTCTTCACCTTTCTTTTACTCTACATATACTCTGCTCTTCTATTAACACTTCTGTTTTGTAAAAACCTCTCATAAGCTACCTTTTTCTCTTTTATCACACCCTTTACTTCTTCATTCCACCACTCACTCCTCTTTCCTCCTGCACCCACCCTCCTATAGCCACAAACTTCTGCCCCACATTCTAATACTGCATTTTTAAAACTATCCCAACTCTCTTCAACCCCCCCCACTACTCATACTTGCACTAGCCCACCTTTCTGCCAATACGTAGTTGCTTATATCTCACCCTAACTTCCTCCTCCCTTAGTTTATACACTTTTACCTCTCTCTTACTTGCTATTGCCATTTTCTTTTTGTCCCATCTACCTTTTACTCTAACTGTAGCTACAACTAAATAATGATCCGATATATCCGTTGCCCCTCTATAAACATGTACATCCTGAAGCCTACCCATCAACCTTTTACCCACCAATACATAATCTAACAAACTACTTTCCTTACATGCTATATCATACCTTGTATATTTATTTATCTTCTTTTTCATAATATATGTATTACTTATTACCAAACCTCTTTCTACACATAGCTCAATTAATGGTTACCCATTTACATTTACCCCTGGCATCCCAAATTTACCTACTACTCCCTCCACAAAATTTTTACCCACTTTAGCATTAAGATCCCCAACCACAATTACTCTCTCACTTGGTTCAAAACTCCCCACACACTCACTCAACATTTCCCAAAATATCTCTCTCTCCTCTACACTTCTCTCCTCTCCAGGTGCATAACCACTTACTATAACCCACTTTTCACATCCAACCTTTAGTTTACTCCACATAATCCTTGAATTTATACATTTATATTCCCTCTTTACCTGCCATAACTGATTATTCAACATTATTGCCACTCCTTTAGCTCTAACTCTATTTGAAACCCCTGACCTAATCCCATTTATTTCTCCCCTCTGAAACTCTCCTACCCCCTTCAGCTTTGTCTCACTTAAAGCCTGGACATCCAGCTTCTTTTCATTCATAACATCTACAATCATCTTTCTTATCATTCGCACAACATCCACGCACATTCAAACATCCCACTTTGACGGTTTTCTTCTTTTTCTTTTTAGTAAATCTATACAGGAAAAGGGGTTACTAGCCCATTGTTCCCGGCATTTTAGTTGACTTTTACAACACGCATGGCTTACGGAGGAATATAGTGTGAATATAGTGCAGAGACTTCAGAGTCTGGATAACAGGAGGTGATGGGTTACCAAAAGTACATATTATCCAGAAGGCTGAGGAGGGGTTGTTGAGGTAGTTTGGACATTTAGAGAGGAAGGAGAAAAATAGGATGACTTGGAGGGCATATAAATCTGGAGTGAAGGGAAGCTGGGATAGGAACTATCTGAGGAAAAGTTGGAAAGAGGGGGTTAAGGAGGTTTTATGTGTTATGGGCTTGGACATCCAACAGATTTGTGTGAATGTGTTACATAGAAGTGAGGGTAAATGGTTTTTGATGTGACATGCTCTTGGGGTGTGAACAGGGTACATTTATGGAGGGAATCAGGGAAACCAGTCAGCCAGACTTGAGTCCTGGAGGTGGAAAGTACAGTGCCTGCACTCTGAAGGAGGGGTGGGGGATGGTACTGTTTGGAGGGTCATTCTACCTGTGATAACAGCACACTGCTGGCAAGACAGTGATTGGGCGAATGAGAGTTAAAGTGTTTTCCTCTTTTTCAGGTCACCCAACCACTGTGGGAGCTAACAGGTGTGCCGAAAATACTACTACTACTACTATTTTTTTTTTATTTTTTTATTAACACATCGGCCGATTCACACCAAGGCAGGGTGGCCCGAAAAAGAAAAACTTTCATCATCATCATTCACTCCATCACTGTCTTGCCAGAGGGGTGCTTTACACTACAGTTATAAAACTGCAACATTAACACCCCTCCTTCAGAGTGCAGACACTGTACTTCCCATCTCCATGACTCAAGTCCGGCCTACCGGTTTCCCTGAATCCCTTCATAAATGTTACTTTGCTCACACTCCAACAGCACGTCAAGTATTAAAAACAATTTGTCTCCATTCACTCCTATCAAATACGGTTTTTGAATAAGGAATTTGAGAAAAAATGTCCTGGTTTTTGTCTTGCTTGTTGATTGACAATTCTCACAAGGTTAAAAAAAAAAAAAAAAAAAAAAATTAAATGATGAATCTTTTTCTAAAGGTAATGAAATCAAAAGTACAAAATTTGATTGAGAACTTACAGAAGTACGCTATCGTGAAGTTGGTGGTCTTGGTAATATTTACCCATCGGTAATTTCACCCACTTTGAGCCCTATTTTGGGCTAATTTCATTGTTCCAGTCACTCAACTCATAGCTATTTCACTAGAACTCCTTTCATCCTATTGACTGAGTACAAGAAACTACCCATTTGCCTATTTCAACTACCCAATAAAGTGATCTGAAATTACTAATTTGGCCAATTTCACACAAAATTCAAGAAAGGAAAATTTCAAAACAGGGTACAAAATAAACAATGCAGACATTTCTGGCACTAATATAACATTTTCTCTGTTCATTAGTCACATCTCCAGGACCCTCTTATATTATGCTTACTTTTCATTTTGAATTTTTATTCACACAAAAAATTAGAAGATTTACTGTTATTCAGATTACTGTACAATTGTAATAATTATATAAATAATATCAGCGTATTTGTGAATGCATATTAGACCCACCAGTTGATGTGTATTACAAACAAACAAACAAACAAACAAATTTTATTTCATTGCAGATTACATGGGTATCGGGAGTTACAATGTAAATTGAGTGCAAGGAGAGCCACTGACATGCCATGGCATTAGGGGCAGCTTATTCTAGTCCTTAAAAACTATGTACTTAATATTAGAGAAATTTATTGAGTTTATTCTAGTTAAAAATTATTTTCAAAATTACAATATGATGAAATTTTACTGTTTAAATTATTATATAATGATATTAGATCTTAGATTGTTACAGGTGTTAAGATTCTTGAATGATAATATGGAATTGAGATTATCTTAAGGAAAATAACATTGAGCATTTTTGACATTAACTTATAATATGAGTCTGAGATAGTGACAGCTGGGAGGGACTTTTCTCAGCTGTAGTATCTGAGCTCCTCTGCAAAGACAGTGATTATGTATGAGTGTGGTGAAAGTGTTGAATGATGATGAAAGTTTTTTCTTTTTGGGGATTTTCTTTCTTTTTGGGTCACCCTGCCTCGGTGGGAGACGGCCGACTTGTTGAAAAAAAAAAAAAAAAAAAAAAATGAGTAGGGGGTAACATAATAGTAACATATTATTAAAAATTGAGATTATCGTATAGGAAAGTAACAATGAGCATTTTTCAAAGTAGTTTATAGCATGATCATTTAGGTTTGGGTGAGTAGGTGGTTTTTGAGTTGAGTCTTAAATTGATTTTCAGACAAGATTATCTTAATATTTACTGGTAATGAATTCCAGATTCTGGGGCCCTTTATGTGCATAGAATTTTTACATAGGTTGATATGAACACGGGGTATATCAAAAAGTGATCTGTGTCGTGTGTTGTGGTCATGGGTCCTATTAAAGTTGGTGAGGAGAGTTTTGAGCAGAGGGTTTATATTAGAGTGTAAAGTTTTATATATGTAGTAGGCACAAGAGTAAGTATGAATGTTCTTTACGGTGAGTAGTTTGAGACTTTTGAATATTGGTGGAGTATGCTGTCTAGAGTGGGAATTTGTTATCATTCTGACTGCGGCCTTTTGTTGTGTTATGAGTGGTCTAAGGTGATTTAACGTTGTTGATCCCCATGCACAGATTCCATAGGTGAGATACGGGTAGATAAGTGAATGATATAGTGCAAGGAGAGCTGATTGAGGTACATAATAGCGTATCTTTGATAATATGCCTACTGTCTTCGAGATTTTCTTGGAAATTTGTTGTATATGTGTTTGGAATTTAAGACTACTGTCAAGGTGGATTCCTAGGAATTTTCCCTCTGTGAGTCTTGTGATGGGTGTACCATTAAGTGTTATGTTAAGTGGAACATTTGTGACTTTGCTTCCAAACTGTATGAAGTAGGTCTTGTCAGTATTGAGAGTAAGCTTGTTAGTCATCATCCATGTTGATATTTTCTGTAATTCGGCATTAACAGTGTTGGCCAGTATAACTGGATTTGGGTGAGAGAAGACATATGTTGTGTCATCTGCAAATAAAATGGGTTTGAGTAGTTGTGATGCATTCGGTAGGTCATTTATGTAAATGAGGAATAGGAGTGGCCCCAGGACACTTCCTTGAGGGACTCCGACTGTAATTGGTTGTGTGGAAGAGTTCGCTCCATTTGTGTACACGTATTGGCTTCTGTTGGTGAGGTATGATTTTAGGTAGTTGAGTGGGTGCCCCCTTATACCATAGTGTGCTAATTTTGTGAGCAGTAAATCATGGTCGACTGTATCAAAAGCTTTGCGGAGATCAATGAAGATTCCCAGTGGGACTTCTTTTTTCTCAATGACGTGATTTGTTTACTTTTAAACATCAGCAAAAATCGAACATTTCCTCTACTTTGAGCTCAATTTCAAGCTACTTTTCTTCTGTAAACCATTCAGAATCATGTCTATTTCTGTAATATATCTTCCATTCCAGCAAATGAAACCAAGAAAATGATAATACATACAACCATAAATACCATACGAAAATACACCACAAAGTTGCTGTTTTAAACCAAAAACACGGTTGCAGTTTATTCTCATTATACACTGTGTGCTGCAGGATTTTTTATACTACACACACTGACCATGCAGACCCATTCTCTCACAAGTAGGCCTATCAGCTTTCTCCTGCAAGATTTGAAGCCGCTAGAATTTTGCCAATAGATCTCCTCTGACAGATAAGAGCCAGCTAAATTTTCATTTAGTACAGTATTCATTTTTACAGTTTCCTTGTGATGTATAATTTTATACATTGTTTTATGTAGTAGTTAGTATATTATTATTATTAATAAAATATTATATTGTCATTTGGGGTCTGGAACGGATTAATTCTATTTATATTATTCTTTATGGGAAAAGTTGCTTTGGTTGTCGTCCATTTTGGTTGTTGAACCAACATCTGGAATGAATTAAATTCGACAACCAAGGTTCCACTGTAATATCAATAATAATAATAAAAATAATAATTAACCCTTTGGGGGTCGGTGCCGTACTAGTACGTTTTACGAGCAGGGGTTGGTGCCGTACTAGTACGCCCAAATTCTAGTGGCCTCAATTTAAGCAGAAAACGTCTGGTAGGCATACATATGAAAGAATTGGTTTGTGTGGTCAGTGTGCACAGTATAAAAAAAATCCTGCAGTACACACTGCATAATGAGAGAAAAAAAACTCTGACCGTTTTTTTCGATTAAAACAGCGACTTTGCAGTCGATTTTCGTATAGTATTTATTGATGTATTCTCGTTTTCTTGGTCTCATTTGATAGAATGGAAGATATATTACAGAAATAGAGATGATTGTGATTGATATGACAATGACAAGTACCTTGAAATTGAGCTCAAAGTAGTGAAAATGTTCGATTTTTGACGATGTTCAAGAGTAAACAAATCACACCATGCCTCCAATACACATCAACTGGCGAGTCTTATATTCATGCACAAGTGCTCTGATATTATTTATACCATTTTTACAATGATGCAGTTGTATACATAACAGTAAATCTTCTATTTTTTGTTAGAATAAAAATTCAAAATGAAAAGCAAAAGTAATGGAACAGGGGCCTGGAGACGTGACTAATGAACAGAGAACATGTTATTTTAGTGCCAGGAATGTCTGCCTTGTTTACTCTGGACCCTATTTTGAAATTGGCATCCTTTGAAATTTGTGTGAAATTGGAAAATTGCCATTTTCTGACCACTATTTTGGGTAGATGAAATTGGTAAATAGGCGGTTTCTTGTACTCACTCAGTAGAAGAAATGGAGTTCTAGCGAAATAGCTATAATTTTAGGAGACTGAAACATTGGAATTTGTCGAAAATAGAGCTCAAAGTGGGCAAAATCGCCGATGCGCAAGTGTCATGGCTACCGCAAACTTCGCGAAAGCATAATTCCGTTAGTTTTCGATCAAATTTCATAATATTGGTGGCGTTATGATCGGAAAAAGATTCTCTATCATTTCATAAGAAAAAAATAATTTTTTTTTTCCAAAAAATTTTCGACCCCAGGAACACTTTCCTGAGAAGGCCTGTCGACCCCCAAAGGGTTAAAATAATAATAAAAATAATAAAAAAATAATAAAAATAATAATAAAAATAATAATAATAATGTGTTAAAAAAAAAAAAAAAAAAAAATAATAATAATAATAATAATAATAATAATAACAACTTTCCTTTTTTTTAGGTCACCCTGCCTCAGAGATACAGTCAGTTTGTTAAAAATAATAATAATAATAATAATAATAATAATCCATGCGTGTCATAAGAGGCGACTAAAATGCCAGGAGCAAGAAGCTAGTAACCCCTTCTCTTGTATACATTACTAAATTTAAAAAGAGAAACTTTTGCATTTCTTTTTGGGTCACCCTGCCTTGGTAGGATACGGCCGGTTTGTTGAAAGAAGAAGAAATTAAAAGTGAACGTAGAAAACAGCAAGATGATGAGGGTAACAAACAATTTAGGTAATGAAAGATTGGATATCACATTGGAGGGAGGGAGTATGGAGGAAGTGAATGTGTTCAAATATTTGGGAATGGACTTGTTAGCAGATGGGTCTATGAAAGATGAGGTGAACCATAGTAACATCTATGAAGGATTTAGGAAAACCGGTTAGCTAGACTTGAGTACTGGAGGTGGAAAGTACAGTGCCTGCACTCTGAAGGAGGTGGTGGGGATATCTGCAGTTTTAAACTGTAGTATCAGTGCCCCTCTGGCAAAACAGTGATGGTAAAAGTTTTCATCATTTTTGGGTCACCCTAACTCAGTAGGAAATGGCTAATATTTAAAATAATAATAATAATAATAATATGTAATAATAATTCTCCATGGGGAAGAGGAAAAGAATTCTTCCTCATGCATGTCATAAGAGGTGACTAAAATGCCGGGAGCAAAGGGCTAATAACCCCTTGTCCTGTATAAATTAGTACTAATTTTTTTAAAAAGATAAACTTTTGTTTTAATTTTTAGGTCACCTTGCCTCGGTGGGAAACAGCTGGTTTGTTGAAAAAACAACAATAATAATTATAATAATACAAAAAACATTTGAAGGAAACAAGGGTGAGGAGTAATAGCCTGTACATGTGAACAAAATCTACTGATGTCTCACCCAGCTTCATCTGCCACTTGTGACATGAGGCCATTGACAGCATCTTGAGGAATGGCTGTGGTGACGGTCTGTCCCATAGCAGTATCCATATACGAGCTCTGCACATCGAGATCCTCAAACTGGTGCTCGAACTTATCCATAAGTGCTGAGATCTTCTCCAGGTTCATGCTCTTCATGGCTGCATCCAGATTTTTAACCACTCCTGCCATGCTCTGGGTAACCTGCAATTAAAATAATAATAATAATAATAATAATAATGATAATGATGATAATAATAATGAGCAGGGTAATATTTTGTGAAGGGATTCAGGGAAACCGGTTAGCTGGACTTAGAGCCCTAGAGGTGGGAAGAACAATAATACCTGCACTTTAAAGGAGGGGTTTTGCGATATTGGTGTTGGGAGTGACATCTAAATTGTCGTATCTATAATAATAATAATAATAATAATAATAATAATAATAATGCACAAGTGTTGAAAGAAGCGACTAAAATACTGGGGGATATTGAATCTCCTGCTGAGTCTTGCTTTTGTAGGGAGTGATTTTCATGTGCAGATTTGGGACTAGTCCCTCTAGGATTTTCCAAGGGTATATTATCATGTATCTTTCTCGTCTGCATTCCAGAAAGTACAAATCAAAGGACTTAAACCATTCTCAGTAAATTAAGTGCTTTATCAGGTGCAGTTTTCCCTACCTTGAAAGGGGCCGTTAATGTACAGCAATATTCCAGTCTAGAGAGAACAAGCGATTTGAAGAGAATCATCATGGGCTTGCCATCCCTAGTTTTGAGGGTTCACATTAACCATCCTATCATTTTTCTAGCAGATGTGGTAGATACATTGTTATGGTCTTTGAAAGTGAGATCTTCTGACATTATCATTACCAGGAAAAAAAGACCATCCCCCCACATACCATCAATATGAGGACATTCATCTTTGCAAATATACAGGGTCTAAAGCCAGCAACAAACAACAAAATACCTTTCATCCGTGGACGACTGCTTACAGAGTCAAACGCAATGTTCGCGGTTTTCACAGAGACCCACATAAAGGATCACTTTGACAATGAAATATGGATCCCGGGTTATAACCTATACAGATGCGATAGAGTGAACAGGCAAAAGGAAGGGGGGGTTGGCCTATACGTTACAGAGTCACTGATATGCTCGGAACTACTAAGCACCTCAAATGATGTTGATGTTTTGGCAGTAAAGATCGAGAACCAAAACCTGGTCATTGTGGTTGTATACAAGCCTCCGGATGCAACTTTCCAACAATTCCAGGAACAGCTTTTGAAAATAGACCACTGTCAGGAAAATCTTCCAGCTCCTGCCCCAAATATCTTGCTCCTGGGGGATTTCAACCTAAGGCACCTAAAATGGAAGAATATAGCAAATAATGCTGTAGCAGAGATAACCCCAGGAGGCAGCTCAGATGAAAACTCGCGCACATACAAGCTTTTAAATCTCTGCATCAAATTCACCTTAAACCAGCAAATAACAGAGCCAACAAGACTGGAGATTACACTGGACCTCATCTTCACTAACAATAATGATCTGATATGAAGTATTACCATATCAAAAACAAAACAATATACAGGTCAACCATCACTAATCTGGCACTAATTTCGGCTAGCATAATTTCAAATTTCCAGGGTCGCCACACCAACCTGCCGCTACTGTTTGGTGGCGCTACTTGCTGCATAAGTCATTCCAATTTCTTTTTCTCCATTTATTGTTATAACCTGCTTACTTTTAGCCCTAGCTATGGTTCCAACGAATAAAAGAAATGCTTCTCGTTGTGTAAAGCAGTACACAATACATTGTCACAGTACATTATCCATAAAAGATAAGGTGGCTTTGAAGCCACTGTCGGTTGCCATGAACTCAGTCTTGTGATGCAGGGGAATATGCTTTATTATTACACTAATATCAACACTACGTCTTATTTACCTATCACAATTGATCTAATATGACATAATAGCTATTTTCTCTACATAGATTATCATACATAGCAGCATATATGTAGAGAACCTAGGATAATTAAAAAAAGTCAGACAAAGTGACTTATTTATAGTACCTGGCTTGGGCTTGCCATATATGATTTTTGGTAAAAAAAAATTTTCTGTAGTTGTTTGTTGGGCTATCTTATTGAGCCTTGGGCAATGTATGATGGAAAGATGCTTCTTAACGTACACCAAAAATGAAAGAAATTGGACGATAAATAACAAGAGTTCACTTCTCAGCCATTAGCCGTCCCTTAGTGGTATATTTTCGTATGGGTTTTTATGGTTGTATTCTCGTGTTTTTGGTCTCATTTGATAGAATGGAAGATATATTACAGAAATAGATATGATTTTGATTGGTTTCACGACAAAAAGTACAGTGGTACCCCGGTTTACGATGGTCCCCAAACTCACCCTTTTATGTAAGTTTATTTTTTTAAATGCTTTTGTAAGTGTAATTTTGGGGGTCTAAAAGGACTAGTCTATTTTACAACATTTCTTAAGGAGATAAATTCGTTTGGTAATGGCACTTGAACAGCATTCTGGAATGAAAAAATATCGTAAACCGGGGTACCACTGTACCTTGAAATTGAGCTCAAATTAGCGGAAATGTTTGATTTTTGCCGATGTTCAGTAGCAAACAAATGACATCACTGTCCAATACATGTCCAACTGGCCAGTCTAATATGCAGTCACAAATGGGTTGACATTATACAATTATTACAATAATGCAGTAGTCTGCATAACAGTAAATCTTCTATTTTTTGTGTGAATAAAAATTCAAAATGGAAAGCAAGAGTAATATAAGAGGGGCCTGGAGACATGACTAATGAACAGAGAAAATGTTATTTTAGTGCCAGGAATGTCTGTATTATTTATTCTGGACCCTATTTTGAAATTGGTATCTTTAGAAATTTGTGTGAAATTGGCCAAACTGCCAATTTCTGACCACTTTATTGGGTAGTTGAAACAGGTGAATGGGCGGTTTCTTGTACGTACTCAGTCGACAGAATAGAAGTAAATAAGTAAGTTTATTCAGGTATACACAAATACAGTTACATAAATCATCATACATAGCAGCATGTGTGTAGAGAACTTAGGATAACCCAAAAAAGTCAGACAGAGTGACTTATTTCCATCGAGGTCCTTAAGGACCATCGTGTAGTTGATGGGTTTTAATGCATAATAAACAAGCTAGCCATTTTGTATAATAAACCAGAAACAAGAACAGACTTTGCAAGAACCCTTGCAAGATCTGTTCTTGCAAGAGTTGCACTAAAATGAAGGTTCAGTGCAATGATTGTATAACCCTTGCTGAATTTAAACAGTACTACAGAAGGAATACTAGCATAATAGCTATGAGTTTGGTAGGGCATATATTGGGTAATCCAGCAAAGTCACTAATCTGGCACCCTACGGGTCCCGATGATGCCGGATTCGTGATGGCCAACCTGTACAACATAACAGAAATTCAGACACATATGAGTGAGGCCCCAGACCAACAAAATATGATCAGTAATGAGGGAGCCTTCACCAAATTCAACTTCAATAACAAAAACATAAGGTAGGACAAAGTCTACCAGGTCCTAAATGATATAAACTGGGAAGATATCCTAAGCAACATGGATCGAAACCTATGTCAAGAAAAAATTAAGACTATGGCACACAAGGTATGCTCAGGGCATATTCCTTTAAGGAAAAGAAAGAGAAGATGTAAACTAGAAAGAGAGAGGTGCTCCCTACACACGCGAAGGCAAAGAATAACGGAGTGGCTAAAAGAGACCAATATATCTGTAATACGAAGGGAGGCACTGGTTAGAGAAATAGAAAACATCGAACTTAAGCTAAAGGAATCTTACAGGAATCAAGAAACGTGGGAAGAACTAAAAGCCATAAATGAAATTGAAAGAAACCCAAAATATTTCATTTCTTATGCCAAATCTAAGTCGAGAACAATATCCAGTATTGGGCCCCTACTTAGATGAGATGGGTCCTGCACAGATGACAGCAAGGAAATGAGTGAGCTACTTAAGTCACAATATGACTCAGTTTTCAGCGAGCCACTAACCACACTAAGAGTCGAAGACCTAAATGAATTTTTTATGAGCGAGACTCAGAATTTGGTAGATTCAAACCTATCTGATATTATCCTAACACCAAATGACTTTGAAAAGGTGATAAATGACATGCCCATGAACTCTGCCCCAGGCTCAGACTCGTGGAACTCCATGTTCATCAAGAAATCTCTATCATGTGCTTTTAACATTCTATGGAGTGAGCATGGACACAGGGGTCATCCCACAGCTGCTAAAAACAACAGACATAGCCCCACTCCACAAAGGGGGCAGTAAAGGAATAGCATAGAACTACAGACTGATAGCACTAACATCCCATATCATAAAAATCTTTGAAAGGGTTCTAAGAAGCAAGATTGCCACTCATCTAGACACCCATCAGTTACACAACCCAGGGCAACATGGGTTTTGAGAAGGTCGCTCCTGCCTGTCCCTACTACTGGACCACTATAACAAGGTCCTGGATGTTCTATAAGACAAACAAAATGCAGATGTAGTATACACAGACTTTGCAAAAGCCTTTGACAAGTGTGACTATGGTGTAATAGCGCACAAAATGCGTGATAAAGGAATAACAGGAAAAGTTGGTAGATGGATCTATATAAGTGTGCTACTTCTGCATACATTCAGTTAACACAAAATCAAAGTAATTGTGATAGCTGTCTAATATAACAATTTCTTTGAGTTACAGTATAGTATAACATATAGAAAGAAACCTTCCAAATAAAGCTCAAAGACGTCCAGTACAAGTTAATCTCAGGAATACTCTATACTAGGATGGTAAATTGCAATCCTTTGTTACAGGAGGCAAAAAACTTAAGCCTTGATAAGCCAGTGGATGATTTATCCTAGGCATGCTGTGCCACTAAGCCAGAAGTTGCTTAATGACTCACACAATCGTAATAACACGACGGCAAACAAATCAGGTAATGGGTAATGGCAAGGGAGTCCTAAAACTCACAGGCCAGTGTGTTAACCACTTGGCCAATTGGCTACAATAAGATTCATCCAGCTAGGTATATTTTTAAACACCATAGGGAGGCTAGCATGGGTTCCACTGTAACCACAAATGAAGGTTTTTACAGATGTAATACTGCTAGATGGATGAATCTTATTAGTCAGGTGGCCAAGTGGTTAACACACTGGCCTGGAGTTTTAAGACTAACGTGCCATGGGTTGAAACCCCACTCATTCCCTGACAAGTTGCTTAATCATTGAGTGGCTCATCATCTAACAAAAAGCAAAATCTGGAGACACCAAGGCAGGGTAGTCCGACAAAGAAAAACTTTCATCATCATTCACTCCATCACTGTCTTGCCAGAGGCGTGCTTACACTACAGCTACAAAACTGCAACATTAACACCCCTCCTTCAGAGTGCCGGCACTGTACTTCCCATCTCCAGGAATCAAGTCCGGCCTGCCGCTTTCCCTGAAACCCTTCATAAATGTTACCTTGCCTACACTCCAACAGCACGTCAAGTCCTAAAAACCATTTGTCTCCATTCGCTCCTATCTAACACGCTCACGCACGCTTGCTGGAAGTCCAAGCCCCTCGCACACAAAACCTCCTTTACCCCCTCCCTCCAACCTTTTCTAGGCCGACCCCTATCCCGCCTTCCCTCCACTACAGATTTATACACTCTCGAAGTCATTCTATTTTACTCCATCCTTTCTATATGTCCAAACCATCTCAACAACCCCTCCTCAGCTCTCTGGATAATAGTTTTGGTAATCCCACACCTCCTCCTAATCTCCACACTACGGATTCTCTGCATTATATTCACACCACACATTGCCCTCACACACATCTCCACTGCCTCCAGCCTTTCCTTGTTGCAACATTCACAACCCATGTCTCACACCCATACAAGAGTGTTGGTATAACTATACTCTCATACATTCCCCTCTTTGCTTTCATGGATAAAGTTCTCTGTCTCCACAAGCTCCTCAGTGCACCACTCACCTTTTTCCCCTCGTTAATTCTATGATTCACCTCATCCTTCATATACCCATCTGCTGACACATCCACTCCCAAATATCTGAACACATTCACCTCCTCCATACTCTCTCCCTCCAATTTGATATACAATCTTCCATTATCTAATTTTGTTGTTGTCCTCATCACCTTACTCTTTCTTATATTCACTTTTAATTTCCTTCTTTTACATACCCTACCAAACTCATCCACCAACCTCTGCAACTTCTCTTCAGAATCCCCCAAAAGCACAGTGTCATGAGCAAAGAGCAACTGTGACAACTCCCACTTTGTGTTAGATTCTTTATCTTTTAACCCCACACCTCTTGCCAACACCCGAGCATTCACTTCTCTTACAACTCCATCTATAAATATATTAAACAACCAGGTTGACATCACACATCCCTGTCTAAGGCCTATTTTTACTGGGAAATAATCTCCCTCTCGCCTCACTATCCTCGTAAAAACTTTTCACCGCTTTCAATAACCTACCTCCTATTCCATACATTTGCAACATCTGTTATATTGCCCCTCTATCCACCCTATCATATGCCTTTTCCAAATCCATAAATGCCACAAACACCCCCTCTCTAAACGCTTCTTCTACTTTAGCATTTAGGTCTCCTACCCCGATTACTCTCTCACTTGGCTCAAAAGTTCCTACACACTCGCTTAACATCTCCCAAAATCTCTCTCTCTCTCCTCTACACTCCTCTCTTCTCCAGGTGCATATGCACTTATTATGACCCACTTTTCACATCCGACCCTTATTTTAATCCACATAATCCTTGAATTTATACATTTATGTTCCCTCTTCTCTCTCCATAACTGATCCTTCAACATTATTGCTACCCCTTCCTTAGCTCTAACTCTCTCAGATACTTCTGACTTAATCCCTTTTATTTCTCCCCACTGAAACTCGCCTACCCCCTTCAGCTTTGTTTCGCTTAGGGCTAGGACATCCAACTTCTTTTCATTCATAACATTAGCAATCATCTCTTTCTTATCATCTGCACTACATCCACGAACATTCAAACATCCCAATTTTATGAAGTTTTTCCTTATCTTCTTTTTAGTAATTTATACAGGAGAAGGGGTTACTACCCCATTGCTCCCGGCATTTAGTCGCTTCTTACGACACGCATAGCTTACGGAGGAAGAATTCTGCTCCACTTCCCCATGGAGATAAGCAGAAATAAAAAAGAACAAGAACTAAGAAGAAAAATAGAAGAAAAACCCAGAAGGGTTAGTATATATACTATGCTTGTACATGCATGTATAGTGTTACCTAAGTGTAAGTAGAAGTAGCAAGACATATCTGCAACCTTGCATGTTTATGAGACAGAAAAAGACCCCAGCAATCCTACCATCATGCAAAACAATTACAGGCTTATGTTTCATACTCATTTTCTAGGACAGTAGTACCTCCCTGGGTGGTTGCTGTCTACCAACCTACTACAGTGGACCCCCGAGTTATGGTCACCTCGGAAATCGTACAATTATGTAAGTATAATATTGTAAGTGCTTTTATAAGTGTATTTTTGGGGGTCTGAAATGGACTAACCTACTTGACATTATTCCTTAAGGGAGTAAATTCGTTCGTAATGGCACTTGAGCAGGCTTCTGGAATGAGTTTTGTTCGTTAGCCGGGGGTCCACTGTACTAGGTTGATAGAATGGAAGATATACAGTAGACCCTCATTTAGCACGACTTTATGTTGCGCGTTTTGGGTATTACGCGATTGAAGAATTGCGGCACATTTTTATCTAACACGACGTAAACCTTATATTACGCGATTCGCTGGAGGGAATTTTTTTTTGAGCGCGCGGTCGCCTGCGGTGGGTTAAACCATTGAGTCAGTAGGGGAGTTCTACTGCTATCCCCAGCAACCCTCACCCACCCACGCATCCCTCCCAGCGTTCAGTTTGATTCATACGTGTACAGGACAACAATAATCGGGAAGCTCGCTGTTTATTTACATATATTTTATCATTTTCATTGCATTTTGATAAATCTTTGTACACATAAAAAGAGGTAAACATAAGTCTGACTGACTGACTTGACTGAATGACTTACTGATTTGACTGAATGACTTACTGACTTGACTGAATGACTGAATGACTCACTGACTTGACTGACTTGACTGAATCACTTGACTGACTTACTGAATCACTTGACTGACTTACTGAATCACTTGACTGACTTACTGAATCACTTGACTGACTTACTGAATCACTTGACTGACTTACTGAATCACTTGACTGACTTACTGAATCACTTGACTGACTTACTGAATCACTTGACTGACTTACTGAATCACTTGACTGACTTACTGAATCACTTGACTGACTTACTGAATCACTTGGCTAACTTACTGAATCACTTGACTGACTTACTGAATCACTTGACTGACTTACTGAATCACTTGGCTGACTTACTGAATCACTTGGCTAACTTACTGAATCACTTGACTGACTTACTGAATCAAACACTTGACTGACTTACTGAATCAAACACTTGACTGACTTACTGAATCACTCGACTGAATGACTTAAAGTTAGACACTCTAGTACAACCATCGACTTCAGTACCAGAACCTCTACCATCCACCTCATCCCAGTAGGGCCACAGCATAACTCTCCACTCTCTTTACAATCATCCACAATTTAAGGTACGAAATACTAATATTTCTATTGCATTTGTAGTCATAAGCAGTAATATATCACGACAATGAACTACAATTACATATTCGTCTTCAATTTTTGCAAGATCTGTTGGTCTAAAAAAAACTTGTTTGGCTTTTTGGGGACTACCAGGAACATAACCCTATTTTTCCCATAAGTTCTTCTAATTATCTAACACGATTTTACCTAACACGATGTTTTCAGGACCGTAACTACCGTGCTAACTGAGGGTCTACTGTATTACAGAAATAGATATGATTTTGATTGGTTTCACAATAGAAAGTACCTTGAAACTGAGCTCAAATTAGCAGAAATGTTTGATTTTTGCCGATGTTCAAGAGTAAATAAATGCTATATTTTATGTTAGCATATGAAGTGCAAACTGTCTGTGAAAATCTTAAGAAGTGAAACTAGCAAACCTTGCGTTGTGTTACAGCTGTCTGCACCCTAGAAGCAACAGCATCAACTCTAGCAGCCATCCGCAGGTAGTTGAGCGCCTGGCTCTTATTACGGATGGAGTTCTCGGCGTGGATTCGAGCACCGTCCATGTTCCCCTTTGCTATTGCCCTCTTCAGCTTCACCTTTTCTGCTTTCTCCTCTTTCTCGCATTTTTTAGATTGCCGCTCGAGGTCCTTGGCAGCAAACTTCAAGTTGAAGAGATGCTCTGAAACAGAAGAATGTGCTACAGGTTGGCCATCACTAATCTGGCAATCAGTAATCCGGTTCCATCAGTACGTAATCCGGCACTAATTTCGGCTAGCATAATTTCAAATTTCCGGGGTCGCCACACCAACCTGCCGCTACTGTTTGGTGGCACTACTTGCTGCATAAGTCATTCCAATTTGTTTTCTCCATTTATTGTTATAACCTGCTTACTTTTAGCCCTAGCCATGGTTCCAACGAATAAAAGAAGTGCTTCTCGTATAAAGTACATACACCGTACATTGTCCAATAAAGATAAAGTGACTTTGAAATCACCGTTGGTCGCCATGAGCTCAGCTCACTCAGATAAGCTGTGACTGGTAAATTTGGGCTTCTATGTGAGAGAATAGGTCTGTGTGGTAAGTGTGCACTATATAAACTGCGACCGTGGTTTTGGTGTAAAACAGCGACTTTGTGGTGTATTTTCATATGCTTTTTATGGTTGTCTCATTTGATAGAATGGAAGATATATTACAGAAATAGATGTGATTTTGATTGGCTTCACAATAGAAAGTACCTTGAAACTGAGCTCAAATTAGCAGAAATGTTTGATTTTTGCCGATGTTCAAGAGTAAATAAATGATGTCGCCGTCTAATATGTGTCCAACTGGCCAGTCTAATACGTGGTCATGAATGAGTTAACATTATTTATACAATTATTACAATACTGCAATAGTCTGCATAACAGTAAATCTTCTATTTTATGTGTGAATAAAAATTCAAAATGGAAAGCAAGCGTAAAATAAGAGGGGCCTGGAGACGTGACTAATGAACAGAAAATGTTATTTTAGTGCCAGGAATGTTTGCATTGTTTATTTTGGACCCTATTTTTAAATTGGCATCTATTGAAATTTGTATGAAATTGGCCAAATTAGCAATTTCTGACGACTTTATTGGGTAGTTGAAATGGGTAAATGGGCAGTTTCTTGTACTGAATCGACAGAATAGAAGGAATACGTACTAGTGAAATATCTACGAGTTTGGTAGACTGGAAGAATGGAATGAGCCAAAAATAGGGCGTAAAGTGTTCAAAATCGCCGATGCATAAATATTGTCGTTGGGTTAAGTGTATTCTAACCTAAACGCTGTAATTCGGCAAAATCACTAATCCGGCACCCTACAGGTCCCAATGATGCTGGATTAGTGATGGTCAACCTGTATTAGGCTGGTAAAATTGATTGCAACCTATCTATACCATACTGATGAAGACGCTTTTATAAAGGAATTCCACTTATGTGATTGACTACATGAAAAACTTTAGGTAACCCTATAGAAACACGCCCTTCTAGCTTCCTCCTGGTGCACTTCTCCATTCTTATTTAAAGATAATGACTGTTCTTTCATTACATCAATCAAAAGTGCTAGCTGTCCTTCAGTCACACTAATCAAACGTGCTAGTTGTCTTTCAATCACACTAATCAAAGATGCTAGCTGTCTTTCCATCACACTAATCAAAGATGCTAGCTGTCTTTCTATCACACTAATCAAAGATACTAGCTGTCTTTCCATCATACTAATCAAATATACTAGCTTTCCTTCTATCACACTAATTAAAGAATTAAGGGTAAGACAGGAAGTAAGATTGTAGATGAAGGAGGCTAGGGGAGCGATTCCCAAAGTGGGAGGTACTGTCCCCTTGGGGTCGGTGAATAGGTCCAGGTTGGCATTGAGGATAATGGGGGTGGTAGCTGGGCAGCAGGGTGGCATCAGAACTAAGGAGCGTTTGTTTTACAAAAACTATATGACAAAATCTAAGTCACGAAGCCATCAATGACAGACTGTCATAATAATAATAATAATAAAACAATATTTTATTTCAGAATGATACAATGTTTGTACAAAGGAGAATGATACAGTGGACCCCCGACTTTCGAACATTCTTCATTCCAGAATGCTGTTCAAGTGCTGTTACCAAACGAATTTATTTCCATAAGGAATGATGTAAATTAGATTAGTCCTTTTCAGACGCCCAAAAATACACTTATAAAAGCACTTACAATAATAAACTTACATAAAAGGGCGAGTTTGGAGTGTTCGAATAGCGAGGGTCCACTGTATTTAGGTGAACATGCCGAAAGCCCCTATATACGTAAGCAGAGCATTTCGGGCAAACTTAAGACTAACTTAAGATTAATAAGGCAATAACAATAAGGTGTAAATTTAGGAGTTTACAATGAATACAAGAGAATTGGTTATTCTATTAATTCATGCTATGTGGCTTTAACAAGTTTAACTGAGAGGAATTAAAGGTTTGATTATTTACCCAATGGGGACACAATTGGGAGGGTTACAGATAGCAGGAGTAAGTATATATTGTTTATAATGTTTACATATGTTCATGACATTGAGAATATGCATGTATAGTTTCTACATATTTAGCTGATGCTGGGATATGTTAGGGAGATAAGGTGTTTTTTAATGGTAATTTTGAAAATGTTGGCCGAGTCAGTGATCCTGGAGATTTTTGACAGGGAGTTCCAGATTTTGGGCCCTTTTATGTACATTGAATTTTTGAAGAGATTTAGCCGGACACAGGGAATGTCATTGAGATTTTGTTCCTAGTATTATGTCCATGGGTCTTGTTGCAACTATGTATCAAGAAAATGCTTCAGTTCAGGATTAATTATTTTATTAACACATCAGCCGTTTCCCACCAAGATAGGGTGGCCCGAAAAAGAAAAACTTTCATCATCATTCACTCCATCACTGTCTTGCCAGAGGCATGCCTACACTTCAGTTTATAAAACTGCAACATTAACACCCCTCCTTCAGAGTGCAGGCACTGTACTTCCCATCTCCAGGACTCAACTCAAGTCCGGCCTGTCACTTTCCCTGAATCCCCTCATAAATGTTACCTTGCTCATACTCTAACAGCATGTCAAGTCCTAAAAACTATTTGACTCCATTTGTTCCTATCTAACACACTCACACATGCTTGCTGGAAGTCCAAGCCCCTCGCACACAAAACCTCCTTTATCCCCTCCCTCCAACCATTCCTAGGCCGACCCCTACCCTGCCTTCCCTCCACTACAGATTTATACACTCTTGAAGTCATTCTATTTCGTTCCATTCTCTCTACATGTCCGAACCACCTCACTAACCCCTCCTCATCCCTCTGAATAATAGTTTTGGTAATCCCGCACCTCCTCCTAATCTCCAAACTACGGATGCTCTACATTATATTCACACCACACATTGCCCTCAGACACGGACATCTCCACTGCCTCCAGCTTTCTCCTTGTTGCAACATTCACCACCCATGCTTCACACCCATATAAGAGCACTGGTATAGCTACACTCTCATACAAGATTAGGGTGGGATATGACAAAAGTTGTGTCATCAGCAAAGAGAATAGGTTAAAGTTATGTTACATTTGGAAGGTTACATTTGGAAGGTTACATTTGTTACGTTACATTTGGAAGGTCGTTGATGTATGAAAGGAAAAGTAGAGAGCAAAAGACCTAAGTGGTTGACTTCACAAATCATTAAGCACTGTTATCACAGCAGTAAATAAAATCAAGGCACATGTTCTCAATTGCTGACTGTTTTGACAGCTGTACTGAGAATGATGAAGATTTTTAATGTTTGTTGTTGCACACAGAAGTTAGATGGTTGTCAAAAGGAAACTTCCTGAGACGTTCCTATATACAGTATTCACTTTTTAAAACAGTTGTTGAATTCTTCCAAGACTCCATTTCTGTTCTATGTGATGAACTAAGAAACATCAAGCATGACATTGCTTATTTGTCAATGTACAGTATTCACAAAGTTCAACGAAGTTAATTTGCAACTGCAAAAAAATGAGGTTAATCTTATCAAAGTCAAATCAGCCCTTTCTACTTTTCTGTCCAGGTTACAGTTATTTAAACGTAACAGTCCGTCATGAGCTCTTCCAGTTTTCGAGCGTCTCTGAACTGGAGAAGGAGAAGAGCATACCAGACGATGACAGTCAAGTGTATTGTGTACACCTGAATGAAATGCACAGAGATATGTCTGACAGATTTCAGGATCTTCTTTTGCTTAAAATACCAGACTGGTTGATCAATCCATTCCTAGATAATACCAGACTGGGTGATCAATCCATTCCTAGATAATACCAGTATAGGTGATCAATCCATTCCTAGATAATACCAGACTGGGTGATCAATCCATTCCTAGATAATACCAGACTGGGTGATCAATCCATTCCTAGATATCAGCAATGAAGAAACAGGAATGGTGGAGGAAGAACTGATTTCACTCCAAAATGACACTGAGCTGAGGCCAAAGTTCAAAAAATTATATCAAGATTTTTGGTTACAAAAAACATTTGTGACTGCTACCCTGCACTGTGACCACTACCCTGCACTGTAACCACTACCCTGCACTGTGACCACTACCCTGCACTGTAACCACTACCCTGCACTGTGACCACTACCCTGCACTGTAACCACTACCCTGCACTGTAACCACTACCATGCACTGTGACCACTACCCTGCACTGTGACCACTACCCTGCACTGTGACCACTACCCTGCACTGTAACCACTACCCTGCACTGTGACAACTACCATGCACTGTGGAACAAAGTCAAAATGTACTTTATTGCCTTCCAACATCATATTTAGTAGAGTGAGGCTTCAGTGCAGTCATCAAGCTTCTTTCCAAGCAAAGAAACAGACTGAAAATTACTAATGCGGTGATCTAAGACTTCTTAGTGCCTTCAAGACTGAAGTTGAGAAGCTGATGTTCCTGCACCAAGCACATCCATCTCATTAAAATTGTAAAGACAATTTAGTTACAAATGAGATGCAAATTTACCCTTACATATTAAATAAATTCGTTTACTATGTTAATTTTTATTTGTGAAGTAAATACACTTATTTAAAGAGTCAGATTAGTTGTTTTGAATCTGAAGTAAACCTAATACCAAGAAAGAGGTGTGTTTATATGTGGGGAGGAGGGGGGCCACTAGGAAATTGGCCTGGGAGCCAAGGGGGCAGCAGTGTGAAAATGTTTGGGAACCACTGGACTAGGGGAATGTGTTGCCAAGTGTTCACACTGAAATGTGCAGGTAAACATTACTGTGACCTCAATAATCTATGAAGAAACAAACTTCACTTAGATTATTAATCCCAGAAACTCATGAAATCACATGAATACGATTGCAAACAAATCAAAGAGTTCATGACCCAGGGAAACCTAAGAAACTCAGGTAGGATGGCTTAGTTGTATCTGGATCCATAAATCTTTTCTTAGGAATTGCTACATACCTAAAACGTCAACTAATTCCCAGGCATCTATTTACCACAAGATGAACAGGGGTAGCGGGTGTTAAGACATTTGCCCACAATATTCTTATCATAATTCAAAATAAATAATTGTCTGCTTGTTTGTTCTCTTTGTAATAGGTAAATTTGTTGTTTGTATCCCTTTAATGTCCTTATATATATACATACAGTGGAACCCCGACTAACGAACGCTCCACATAACAAACAAATCGTGCAACGAATGCTTTTTTCGCAAAATATTTTTCTCGTGTAGCAAACATTTACTCGGTTAGCAAACCGTACCAGACCTGTCTGCCTGCGGTGAGGTGGACAGGATGCCAGTCAAGCGTTGTTTACACTTGAGAGAACATTACCCAGCATGCTCTTTCAAACATTCACAATACTTTTGTTGTGTTTATTGCTGGTTCAGTGATTGTCACTGTGAAATAAGTCACCATGGGTCCAAAGAAGCTTCCTAGTGGCATCCCTGTGGTAAAGAAAGTGAGGAAGGAGGTGCCTTCTTCAGTGCTTAAGGAGATGTGTACAAAGTGGAATGAGTTGCAGACATTTGTTGAAAAAGACCACCCTGAGGAAGCTGAAATGAGCCATCTGTGCAACCACTTCAGTGACAGAGCCATGTTGCACTTCAGGAAAATATTAAAGAGTTGCCAGAAACAGAGGACTGTGGACAGTTATTTCACGAGGCAGGGATCCAGTGACTCTCAAGCTGGTCCTAGTGGCATTAAAAGAAAAAGAAGGGAAGTAACCCCAGATAAGGACTTGTTACCTGAAGTCATTTTGGAGGGGGATTCCCCTTCCAACCACTAACACCCTCCCCCTGTCATCCTCCCTATCTTCCAGATGCCTGCAACTCTCTTCAATAAAGGTAAGTAAATGTTATTTATTAATCTGTTTTTTATTATTTAGTATTAGTAGTAGTACAGTGGTACCTCGAGTTACGATATTTTTTCGTTCGAGAATGCTGTTCAAGTGCCATTACCAAACGAATTTATCCCCATAAGGAATAATGTAAAATAGACTAGTCCTTTTACACCCCCAAAAATATACTTACAAAAGCATTTAACCCTTTGGGGGTCCAAGGGGGGTCTCTGAAACTCGTTCTCAGGGTCCACGAATTTAAAAAAAAAAAAAAAATTATTTTTTCTTATGGAATGATAGACAATCTTTTTCCGATCATAACGCCACAAAAATTATGAAATTTGATCGAAAACTAACGGAATTATGCTTTCGCGAAGTTAGCGGTAGCCATGACACTTACGCATCGGCGATTTCGCCCACTTTGAACCCTATTTTCGGCACACTGCAATGTTTCAGTCTACTACAATTATAGCTATTTCGCTAGAACTCCATTTGTTCTATCGATTGAGTACACGAAACTGCCTATTTACCAATTTCAACTACCCAAAATAGTGGTCAGAAAATGGCAATTTGGCCAATTTCACACAAATTTCAAACGATGCCAATTTCAAAATAGGACCCATAATAAACAAGACAGACATTCCTGGCACTAAAATAACATCTTCTCTGTTCATTAGTTACGTCTCAAGGCCCCTCTTACATTACTTTTGCTTTCCATTTTGAATTTTTATTCTCACAAAAAAATAGAAGTTTTATTGTTATGTATACAACTGCATCATTGTAAAAATGGTATAAATAATATCAGAGCACTTGTGCATGAATATTAGACTCGCCAGTTGATGTGTATTGGACGCATGGTGTGATTTGTTTACTCTTGAACATCGTCAAAAATCGAACATTTTCGCTACTTTGAGCTCAATTTCAAGGTACTTGTTATTGTCAAACCAATCAAAATCATCTCTATTTCTGTAATATATCTTCCATTCTATCAAATAAGAACAAGAAAACGAGAATACAACAATAAATACCATACGAAAATAGACTGCAAAGTCGCTGTTTTAAACCAAAAACACGGTCAGAGTTTTTTTTTCCTCATTATGCACTGTGTGGTGCAGGAATTTTTTTATACCGCGCACACTGACCGCACAGACCCATTCTATCACATCTAGGCCTAACAGCCTGTTTCTGCTTGATTTGAGGGCGCTAGAATTTAGGAGTACTAGTACGTCAATAACCCCAGTGCGTAAGACGTACTAGTACGACCAAAACCCCGAAAGGGTTAAAAAAATAAACTTACATAAAAGGGAGATTTTGGGGACCATCGTAACTCGAGGTACCACTGTATTTATAGTTTTAATAATGTTGTTTTGTGTATGTAGAACTATAATTAAAATGTATTTTTTGTGAATATTTTTGGGTAGAACGGATTAATTGTATTTACATTATTTCTTATGGGAAATAAGGTTTCGAATTACGAATTTTTTGTGTTAAGAACTAGCTCCTGGAACGGATTAAGTTCGTTAGTCGAGGAACCACTGTACAGTGAAACCTTGGTATTCGAACAGTTCCGTACTCGAACAATTCAGTATTCGTATTTGTTTGGTGTTTTTTAAATTACACTGTATTTGTATAAATAAGTCACCATGGGGCCTAAGAGGATCAGTGATAACAACCAACCAAAAAGAAAATTGGTGGGGAAAATTCGTTCTGTACTCGAACAGATCGGCGCTTGAACAGCCTTCCGGAACCAATTAAGTTCGAGTGCCGAGGTTCCAGTGTACAGTGGTCCCTCGGTTTTCGTGCATCTCCAAACTCGAGTATTTATGTAAGTGTATTTTCGTAAGTGCTGTTGCAAGTGTATTTTTGGGGGTCTGAAATAGACTAACCTACGTGACATTATTTCTTAAGGAAGTAAATTCGTTCGGTAATGGCACTTGAGCAGCATTCTGGAACGAATTTTCGGCGAAAACCGAGGGACCACTGTATAAGCAAATAATAATTACAGCCTCTTCTCACTTAGCGATGTACTCGTTTACCGATGACTCGGACTTACGACAGGCTCTCTGACCAGTATGCATGCCTAAATAATGTATATTAGAGCTGATTTCCTCTATTCTATTTGTTACATACAGTGGACCCCCGAGTAACGAAAAAATTCATTCCAGAAGCCTGCTCAAGTGCCATTACCGAACGAATTTACTCCGTTAAGAAATAATGTCAAGTAGGTTAGTCCATTTCAGACCCCCAAATTACACTTACAAAAGCACTTACAATATTATACTTACATAATTGTACGATTTCCGGGGTGTTCGTAACTCGGGGGTCCACTGTATACAGTGGACCCCCAGTTTTCGTGATGCTCCAAACTCGCCCTTTTATCTAAGTGTATTTTTGTAAATGCTTTTGTAAGTGTATTTTTGGGGGTCTACTTTACATTATTCCTTATGGGAATAAATTTGTTTGGTAATGGCACTTGAACAGCATTCTGGAACGAAAAAATCACGAAAACCGGGGGTCCACTGTACAGTGGACCCTCGTATTTCGTAATCATTGCAATTCGTAATTTTCGATAATCGTAACGTTTTTTCGTCAAAATATTGACTCGCGAATCGTCGTTTGGCTCGCAAATAGTCGTTCATCTCGAACGTGTATGAGCGGCCCCGAGTGACACACCATTCACAGTGAGTGTGGCATTGTTTATCAGCGAGTGACCATCGCCCAACGCATTCATACGATAAATTTCTTAATATTCCATTCGTTTTATTGCTTGCAACTGCTAAATAAGCCACCATGGGCCCAAAGAAAGCTCCTAGTGCCAGCCCTTTGGTAAAGGTCAGAAACACGATAGAATTCAAGAAAGAGATCCTTGCAAAACATGAAAGTCGTGTGCGTGTGGCGGAGCTTGCCAGGCTGTATGGGAAACCCCATACAACCATCGCTTCCATCGTGGCCAAGAAAAAGGAAATCAAGGAAGCTGTTGTTGTGAAAGGGGTCAATATGCTCACAAAAATGAGATCGCAAATACTTGAAGAAGTGGAGAAGTTATTGTTGGTGTGGATCAATGACAAACAATTAGCAGGAGATAGTGTTATGCAGTCGATAATTTGTGAAAAGGCAAGGCAGTTGCATGACGATCTCGTAAAGAAAATGCCTGCAACAAGTGCTGATGCGAGTGAATTTAAGGCCAGCAAAGGCTGGTTTGAGAGATTTAAGAAGCGTAGTGGCATACACAGTGTGGTAAGGCATGGTGAGGCTGCCAGTTCTGACAAATGTGCAGCTGAAAAATATGTGCAGGAATTCAAGGGGTACAGAGGCTGAACAATTCAAACCCCAACAAGTGTTCAATTGTGACAAAACAGGCCTCTTTTCGAAGAAAATGCCAAAGAGGACTTACATCACGCAGGATGAAACGGCATTGCCAGGACACAAGCCTATGAAAGTCAGGCTAACTCTCATGTTCTGTAGTAATGCTAGTAGGGATTTCCGCTAGACTGGCTCATGACGCCTGCGAGGCGCGCAAGCGCGGGGCAGGCAGACAGGTCTGGTATGCGGGCCGATAATCGGGCAAAAATTGGGCCAAAAAAAGTGATCGATTTTCGAGCCGGCCGGCCTGCCTGCATACCTTTCTTCCTCCTGCCTGCCTGCCTGCCTGCCTGCCTGCATCCCTTCTTACCTCCCTGCTTGCCTGCCTGCATCCCTTCCTCCCTACCTGCCTTCCTGCATCAAAAGTGAAGCCTTTACTGGTGTATCACTCTGAAAATCCCAGTGTTTTCAAGAAAAACATTGTCGCCAAGGCTAATTTGTATGTGATGTTGAAGGCTAACAGTAAGGCTTTGGTCACGAGGGAAATCTTCCTTGATTGGTTCAATGAAGTGTTTGGCCCCAGTGTGAAGAAATACCTCCTAGAAAATAAATTGGAACTCAAGTGCCTCCTGGTAATAGACAATGCTCCTGCTCATTCTCCAGACTTGGAAGAGCAAATGGTGAAGGAGTTTCGTTTTATCACAATGAAGTTCTTGCCCCTAATACCACTCCTCTCATCCAGCCCATGGACCAGCAGATCATTTCAAACTTCAAAAAACTCTACACCAAAGCAATGTTTCAATGGTGCTTTGACATAACCTCGGACACTGAATTGACCCTAAAAGAGTTTTGGAAAGATCACTTCAATATCCTCCATTGCATAAACCTTATAGGTAAGGCTTGGGAAGGAGTGACTTCCAGGACTTTGAACTCTGCTTGGAGAAAACTGTGGCCAGATTGTGTCCAAGAGAGAGATTTTGAAGGGTTTGGGGCTGACCCTGAGGAGCTGATGCCAGTTGTGGAAAGTATTGTGACATTGGGGAATTCCATGGGGTTGGATTTGAGTGGCGAGGATGTGGAAGAGTTGGTGGAGGACCACAATGAAGAGCTAACTACTGAAGAGCTGCAAGACCTTCATCTGCAACAGCAGGAAATTGCTTCAGAGGAGGAGGAAGAGAGATTTAAGAAGGTGCCTTCTTCAAAGATTAAGGACATTTGTGCAAAGTGGAGTGAGGTGCAATCATTTATGGAGGAACATCACCCTGACAAAGCTGTTACAGGCAGTGTCTGTGACATGTTCAATGACAATCTTGTGTCCCATTTTCGGGAAATTTTAAAGAGACACCAGAAACAGAGCTCTCTGGACAGATATTTAGTGCCACAGGTGTGTAGTGACTCTCAAGCTGGTCCTAGTGGCATTAAAAAACAAAGAAGGGAAGTAACCCCAGAAAAGGACTTGGTACCTGAATTCTTTATGGAAAGGGATTCCCATTCCAAACAGTAATTTCTACATCCTCTCCCCTCCTCCCATCTTCCATACACTAAGAAGAATCTTCAATAAAGGTAAGTGTCATGTTATTATTGTTTTATTCTTCATGTCTCATTGTTTTCTGTGTACAGTGGACCCCCGAGTAACGAGCATAATTCATTCCAGAAGCCTGCTCAAGTGCCATTACCGAACAAATTTTCTCCCTTAAGGAATAATGTCAAGTAGGTTAGTCCATTTCAGACCCCCAAAAATACACTTACAAAAGCACTTACAATATTATACTTACATAATTGTACGATTTCCGAGGTGCTCATAACTCGGGGGTCCACTATATGTACATCTATATTTCATGTAAAAAAATATTTTTGTTTTAATACTTTTGGGTGTCTGTAACGGATTAATTGGAGTTACATTATTTCTTATGGGGAAAATTGATTCGCAAATCGTCAATTTCGCCATTAGTCACACTCTCTGGAACAGATTAATTACGAAAAATGAGGGTCCACTGTATAGTAAACTACTGTATAAACATTTAAAAAAATACCAGAAATGTTATAAATGGTGCAAAGGTGACATTAAAACAATATGAAAGATGGTTGACACCAACCCACTACCATTATAGTATGCTCCTCACTTAGCGACGATTTTGTTTACCGACATGGTCTTTGGAACAGAGCTCCGTCGTTAAGTGAGGAGAGGCTGCATTGACACTGAAGTCTTAAGTTAAGTCTAAGCTTGCATGAAATGCTCTGCATAACCATGGATTTTCTGCCTGCACAACCAAATGTCACCCATCTCTGTATAAACATTTTATCATGAGGAAATAAATCTTTGACTTTGATATTTCACTCTGCCTGGGACTGTACCTGGGTCCTTCAAATTATGATTCAAATACACAACTCTAGGAATTGTCATACCGTACAGAAATGTAAATTTTAGCAAACCTATCTACACAGTAGTATATGGAAAAGGACATGACAAAAAATCCTACATTAATACCAAGAACACAACATAGACTTCAATGAAAAATTAAACACTGAAGACAGGACACCAGGACCATTTCTGCTCCTGCATAACAACAAATGGTAGTCACAAATATATAAACATTTTAGAGCAGTCAGGACACTCTGCATTCCCAGAGGTCAAATTTCTAATGTATCACTCTAATCTGGTTAATACTGACTTACATAAAAAATTATGACAGAATAAAGAAAGATTTGACATGGGAAAGTCACTGAGCCAGACAATAGCTGGATAATCAACTCTATTCACTGGTTGCCCATCACAAAAAGTTGTATAAATGAAAGCTGCAAATAAAGAGGAAGGCGTTCAAAATTGCAGGGATGACTGTACTGTAAGAGTTTTGCTGACATTCTCTATCTTTCAATAACAAAATTACCATAGGAGGAAATACAGAAAAAATACAAAACTCATTTCTAAAACATTGCCAGTATAATTTACAGAGCGCAATTTTTTTGCAAATGCAGTTGAATAGCATGTGCTATGAAAAAGCCTTTTGACATGCTATTGAATTATTGACACATTTTTTCAGCTAAACTGTACATGTACAGTGGTACCTCGAGTTACGATGGTCCCCAAAATCGCCCTTTTATGTAAGTTTATTTTTTTAAATGCTTTTGTAGGTATATTTTTGGGGGTGTAAAAGGACTAGTCTATTTTACATTATTCCTTATGGGGATAAATTCGTTTGGTAATGGCAATTGAACAGCATTCTCGAACGAAAAAATATCGTAACTCGAGGTACCACTGTATTTGCAAAAAATTGTACTATACAAAAGAGGTTTATAATAGAGCAAACTGTACTTGTGGCCAATTAAGAGTATACTTCTGACTACATGGCAGAGAATAAAGGCAGAGTCTTAAATGTAGAATTTACCCTAATACACAGTGAAGAAATTCTCCAGCTAAAACTCGTAGCTTTAACCTAAGTTTGTTTAATGCAACTCAGATTTCCCTAATGCAAGTATACCTCAGAGCTCACTAACACCAGCACACCTCAGAGCTCACTAACACCAGCACACTTCAGAGCTCACTAACACCAGCACACTTCAGAGCTCACTAACACCAGCACATCTCAGAGCTAACACCAGAGCTTACACACAACCTCATAGCTCACACTCACACACACACCAGAGCTTACACACACCTCAGAGCTCACACACTCACACACACACCAGAGCTTACACACACACACACACACCTCAGAGCTCACACATACACACACCTCACAGCTCACACATACACACACCTCAAAGCTCACTAACACAAGAGCTTAACACACATACCTCTCAAAGCTGACACACACACACCTCAGAGCTCACGAACACACACTTCAGAGCTCACGAACACACACTTCAGAGCTCACGAACACACACACCTCAGAGCTCACGAACACACACCTCAAGCTCACGAACACCTCAGCGCTCACTAACACCTCAGCGCTCACTAACACCTCAGCGCTCACTAACACCTCAGAACTCACTAACACACCTCAGCACTAACTAACACCTCAGAGCTCACGAACACCTCAGCGCTCACTAACACCTCAGCGCTCATTAACACCTCAGAACTCACTAACACACCTCAGAGCTCACGAACACACACCTCAAGAGCTCACGAACACACACCTCAGAGCTCACGAACACACCTCAGAGCTCACGAACACACACCTCAGAGCTCACGAACACACACCTCAGAGCTCACGAACACACACCTCAGAGCTCACGAACACACACCTCAGAGCTCACGAACACACACCTCAGAGCTCACGAACACACACCTCAGAGCTCACGAACACACACCTCAGAGCTCACGAACACACACCTCAGAGCTCACGAACACACACCTCAGAGCTCACTAACTTACTTTCCATATTAGCAATAGACATCTTGAGTGATTAAGCTTAAGACGGAGCTTAAAACACACAGCTTGCGAGACACAGCTTGAGTCAACTTGAGGCCAGGAGCTGTGAATCGACCCCTGCAACCACAAATAGGTGAGTACAGCTTGAGAGACAGCTTGAGACGCAGCTTAAGACAGCTTTAGTTAGCTTGAGACGCAGCTTAAGACACAGCTTTAGTTAGCTTTTGACGCAGCTTAAGACAACTTTACTCAGCCTGAGAGACACAGCTTGATACAAAGCTTGAGAGACAAAGCTTGAGACACAGCTTGAGAGAGACTAAAGCGTGACAAACTATCCTGTGACACTGTTGTTTACATCTGTGACGTCACGCAGCGATTGCAACATATTTACACCATAAGCTTTTTTTTCCTCATTGATAGTGGGCATGCTAGACATTTCGGGCAGATTTAATATTAGGTTTTAATCTATATTACAAATTACATATGAATATAAATTTCAATTGATTAAAGAGATTTACAATAGTGAGGTAGTTCAGGATAACGTTTTTTTATTTTTTATTTAAGACCATATGTACTTACAATACCTCTGTAATCTGCAAATACCTTTGTAACTTGTCATGATTGTGACCAGATCCATCTGAGTTCATTACTTTTGTAACTTGCTCAGCTATCAAACTTTGAGGTCCAGTCCCTGGACCCATTATGTACCTCTGTAATTTTTTGACTACCGCCCACACCATGGGTATGGGGTGCATAATAAAGATATCAAAGGTTACATACAGTGCCTACCATACATCCTGCTGGAGGTTACATACAGTGCCTACCATACATCCTGCTGGAGGTTACTGTTAATGCCGAATTACAGAAAATATCAACATGGATGACGACTAACAAGCTTACTCTCAATACTGACAAGACCTACTTCATACAGTTTGGAAGCAAAGTCACAAATGTTCCACTTAACATAACACTTAATGGTACACCCATCACAAGACTCACAGAGGGAAAATTCCTAGGAATCCACCTTGACAGTAGCCTTAAATTCCAAACACATATACAACAAATTTCCAAGAAAATCTCGAAGACAGTAGGCATATTATCAAAGATACGCTATTATGTACCTCAATCAGCTCTCCTTGCACTCTATCATTCACTTATCTACCCTTATCTCACCTATGGAATCTGTGCATGGGGATCAACAACGTTAAATCACCTTAGACCACTCATAACACAACAAAAGGCCGCAGTCAGAATGATAACAAATTCCCACTCTAGACAGCATACTCCACCAATATTCAAAAGTCTCAAACTACTCACCGTAAAGAACATTCATACTTACTCTTGTGCCTACTACATATATAAAACTTTACACTCTAATATAAACCCTCTGCTCAAAACTCTCCTCACCAACTTTAATAGGACCCATGACCACAACACACGACACAGATCACTTTTTGATATACCCCGTGTTCATATCAACCTATGTAAAAATTCTATGCACATAAAGGGCCCCAGAATCTGGAATTCATTACCAGTAAATATTAAGATAATCTTGTCTGAAAATCAATTTAAGACTCAACTCAAAACCACCTACTCACCCAAACCTAAATGATCATGCTATAAACTACTTTGAAAAATGCTCATTGTTACTTTCCTATACGATAATCTCAATTTTTAATAATATGTTACTATTATGTTACCCCTACTCATATTATAAGTTAATGTCAAAAATGCTCAATGTTATTTTCCTTAAGATAATCTCAATTCCATATTATCATTCAAGAATCTTAACACCTGTAACAATCTAAGATCTAATATCATTATATAATAATTTAAACAGTAAAATTTCATCATATTGTAATTTTGAAAATAATTTTTAACTAGAATAAACTCAATAAATTTCTCTAATATTAAGTACCTAGTTTTTAAGGACTAGAATAAGCTGCCCCTAATGCCATGGCATGTCAGTGGCTCTCCTTGCACTCAATTTACATTGTAACTTCCAATACCCATGTAACCTGCAATGAAATAAAATTTGTTTGTTTGTTTGTTTGTTTAGTGCCTACCATACATCCTGCTGGAGGTTACATACAGTGCCTACGATATATCTAAGAATCCCTCATAACCACATTATATGTCCTGCTTAATAAGATATCACAATAATTCACCAGCTTTACACTGACAGAATAAGTATTTCCCCCACAAATCTTTAATTCATACATTACATGATAAACATTTGGCATTCCACCTTAGTCATTACTTGCATCTTCCTGTGTATCCTGCAATGAATTCCAACACTTGCCACAATATAGTATAATTACAAACATGGATACAGCCTTTTCCTAAAGAGAACCTAAAATTCTCAACCATGGTTTTATACAACTGCAATATATTGTTGAGAATCCTAACACTGACACCTGTCAGTTTGGACAGTATATTCCCATATTTCTTCCACCACCTCCCCACATATTGTTAACAGTGGAAACACACCTATACCTAACTTACACATTTACAAAGAACCCCCCTCCCCCGTACCTATCCTAATACATACATAATGCCTTATAGCATAGCTGCATCCAATGATACACCTTATACAACATCTTGATGCTTTCAAAGTCAGCGTGTCCTTTATGAAACTTACCATCATGAACATCTATTCCAGCGAATTCTCGCTACTGTACCTTTGACTCAATGTTTGTCACAATGTGCATAAACATCTCCTATGGTAAGTCCCTCTTGACATCCTATTACATTCATATATAGCTCCTGGAACCTAAGAAGTAATAGATTCACTACTCAAAATACATTGGAAACACATTTTACCAGTAATAACAAAGGCCTACTCAAAATAACAAGCATAAGCACGACTTGCCCGACGATATGGTCAAGTCGGCAACTGACATCATTTACCAGGCTTGGCACATGACCTTGACCATCAGTTCAACCCTCCTCAGACACCATATAAACTATTACCAGAACAAAGGAAGCCCCAAAACATTGCCCCTGACATAACCCCCACCCCCTTCCCTTGCCTTACATCCACCACCCCCACCTACCTCTTCCTTCCGAAACATCTGTTCAAGTCATCTGTCCAAAGTAAAGTCAACCGTCGCCCTTTACCCCCCTTCCAGATACCCTTTCACACCTACCCACCTTTAACTCCTAACACTTACCGCCCGCAACCCTCATCTAAGAGAATCTAGCCCTTTCTCCTGATTACCTTAACCGCAGCAGCTTTTTAACAGTCATCTCCTGTACTCCACCGGAAAACTTTTAACCCAATCCCTCCCATAAATCCCTTCGTTCCTACGCGCCGGCGTACGATAGAAACTCGCCGCCATGGCCCTTATCCTGACACCTCCTCACACTCCCTCATAACCCATGACAAGTGAATATATTCAGCGGCCAAATACCTGATCGCCCTAATTACCTCTTTGCCCACACCTGCTATGTCCAAACTTAACACCCTCAGCGTGATCAAACCCCCTTCCCCCATCATTCGGATTACTTGTCCAAACCATGACCTCACGCCTCCTAGTTCCTTAAAGGTGCAGATAGTGTGCAGCAATATTCCAGCTTAGATAGAACAAGCGATCTGTAAAGTGTCAACATGGGCTTGGCATCCCTGGTTTTGAAGGTTCTCATTATCCATCCTGTCATTTTTCGAGCAGATGCAATTGCTACTTTGTTATGGTCCTTGAAGGTGAGATCCTCTGACATGATCACTCCCAGGTCTTTGACATTAGTTTTTCGCTCTATTGTGTGGTTGGAATTAGTTTTGTACTCCGATGAGATTTTAATTTCTTCACGTTTTCCGTATCTGAGTAATTGAAATTTCTCATCATTGAACTTCATATTGTAGATGAATGGTTCAGAGAACCGACAAGTTGTTAAATTAGACACATATGAACACTTGGGTATCTTTATTGTGGAAACGTTTCGCCACACAGTGGCTTCATCAGTCAATACAAGAAGAAGTAGTAATAAAGGAGGAGTTTGAGGTAATCAGTCCCTCGGCCTGGAGTCGATGATAAAGGAACACATCGACTCCAGGCCGAGGGACTGATTACCTCAAACTCCTCCTTTTATTACTACTTTCTTCTTTGTATTGGACTGATGAAGCCACTGTGTGGCGAAACGTTTCCACAATAAAGATACCCAAGTGTTACAGAACTTCATATTGTTTTCTGCAGCCCATTTAAAGATTTGGTTTATGTCTGCTTGGAGTCTTGCAGTGTCTTCAACGGTGGACACTGTCATACAGATTCGGGTGTCATCTGCAAAGGAAGACACAGCACTGTGGCTTATATCCCTGTCAATGTCTGATATGAGGATGAGGAATAGGATGGGAGCAAGTACTGTGCCTTGTGGAACAGAGCTTTTCACAGTAGCTGCCTCAGACTTTACTCTGTTGACTACTACTCTTTGTGTTCTACATGTTAGGAAATTATAGATCCATCTACCAACTTTTCCTGTTATTCCTTTATCACGCATTTTGTGTGCTATTACACCATGGTTACACTTGTCAAAGGCTTTTGCAAAATCTGTGTATATAACATCTGCATTCTGTTTATCTTCTAGAGCATCCAGGACCTTGTCGTAGTGGTCCAGTAGTTGGGACAGACAGGAGCGGCCTGCTCTAAACCCATGCTGTCCTGGGTTGTGCAATTGATGGGTATCAAGATGGGTGGCGATCTTGCTTCTTAGAACCCTTTCAAAGATTTATATGATATGGGACGTTAGCGCAATTGGTCTGTAGTTCTTTGCTATTGCTTTACTGCCGCCTTTGTGGAGCGGGGCTATGTCTGTTGTTTTTTAGTAGCTGCGGGACGATCCCAGTGTCCATGCTCCCTCTCCATAGGATGTTAAAAGCACGTGATAGGGGCTTCTTGCAGTTCTTGATAAACACGGAGTTCCATGAGTCTGGGCCTGGAGCGGAGTGCATGGGCATGTCATTTATTGCCTTTTCGAAGTCATTTGGCGTCGTGGTGTATTTCTTTGCAAGTATACATATATATTGGTAGTTACAATCATAAAACTGAAATGCAAGGAGAGCCACTGGCATGCCAAGGCATTAGGGGCAGCTTATTAATCTAATGACTTATATACTATGTACATAATATTAGAGAAATTGATTGAGTTTATTCTTGTTATATATTTTATTTCAAATTACAATATGATATTATACTGGTAAAATGATATTATGATGATAAGATAAGATAAGATTTCTTCGGATTTTTAACCCCGGAAGGTTAGCCACCCAGAATAACCCAAGAAAGTCAGTGCGTCATCGAGGACTGTCTGTCTTATTTCCATTGGGGTCCTTAATCTTGTCCCCCAGGATGCGACCCACACCAGTCGACTAACAACCCAGGTACCTATTTGCTACTAGGTGAACATGACAACAGGTGTAAGGAAACACGTCAAAATGTTTCCACCCGCCGGGAATCGAACCCGGACCCTCCGTTTGTGAAGCGAGAGCTCTAGCCACCAGACCACCGGGCCACCTAAATTGTAACAAGTGTTTAGGCGGATGATAATATAAAATTGAGATTATCTTAAGGAAAATAACATTGAGCATTTTTGAAAGTAGTTTACAGTATGATTATTTAGTTTAGGGTGAGTAGGTGATTTTTGAGAAGAGTCTTAAATTGATTTTCAGACGAGGTTAACTTAATATTTACTGGTAATGAATTCCAGATTCTGGGGCCCTTTATGTGCATAGAATTTTTACATTGGTTGGTATGGACTCGGGGTATGTCAAAAAGTGATCTGTGTCTTGTGCCCATCAACTTCTCACACATAAGAAAACAGAGGGACTGCAATACCATGGTGTTAGGATTTATATTGGGAACTCTGCTCTCAACATATTTAATTTGTATGCTCCTGCGGATAAGTTCAATTACTTGGAGCTCCCAACTTGTGCTCAGTCTGAGCCTACTCTTATAATTGGAGATTATAATGCAAGACACAAAAGCATTGGAAGCTCACAGTTTGGTAATCGTAATGGTAACCAACTGCTGTCACTGTTAAACAGTCATGATAATGTGCAAATTGTAGGTGACCTTGAACCCACACATATCTATGGAGGCATCCTTGATCTGTGTCTTGGCTTCAACATTACTTCTGCCAGCTGTGAGTCTACCATTGTATCAGATATATCATCAGACCATTTCCCAAGGCTAACCTCACTAGATATAGGTAATACTATCCTTCCTGGTGGAATATTCAAACGGAAACGTTTTAATGTTCCCCCTGATCAACATGAG
>WNWK01011554.1:0-15000 GCA_009830355.1 Cherax destructor
AAAACAATGAAACAACTAAAAAAATGAAACAACCAAAAACAATAAAAGCATCTTAAAAAACACAACCACACAAAAGTAAAAAATAAAGCCCAAAAATATATACGTTAAAAGAAATCAGTGAAATTTAAGAAAACCCAAAAAAACGATAATTGTAACTGGGAGAAAATTCTTCAAGTTAAAACATTAAAAAAAAACAAACCCAAACTAAAAACTAAACACAAAAAAAAAAAAATTTAAAACGCACACCCCCTAAAATTTTTTTAAGATATCTTAAATGAGTTACCGGGGGGTTCCTAAGGCAAATTTTATTTGTTGTTAACAATTGAACAGTCTTGAAGCACGGTGTTGATATAGTGTTCTTAGTGCTAGGGCCCCCTGGTTTCACGGGCATTTTCCCTTCTTCCATATTTCTATTCCAATATTTTTTATGGTAGTGCTAAAGGGACCAGTCCCTCCAAGTATCTTCCATGTAAATTCTCACGTATTTTTTCGCTTTGTTCAGTAGACTACATTTCTAATGCCTGAGGCTTTCAGAGCGGGTGAACTCCCCCGAAACTGTGGAAATATTCCAGCATACCCCCCCCCTACCAGTTTCGGGCAGAAAAGGGAAAAAACAGGCAGGGAAAGGGTTCAGCCCCAAAGGGGATCAAAGTGACGGACAAAAACGGGAGGAAGAGGGAAACCCCAATGATGTGAAACTAATAGAAAGATAAACCATGGGAACCAGACACAAAACAGACGGTCAAAAACTAGATTTTCAAACAATTAAAAAAAATGGATCCATGAGGAAAAAAAAAACATGGGGGGAAAGGAGAGGACGCTAACAATTTTAAAAAAAAGGGGGTAGAATCACTTAGCATACCGCCAGACGTGTACATCAAACCAGAACATTGCAGCTTCCAAAACGGCAAAGGGGCAAATTCAAAAAACAAAACAGAGAATCCTTTAGGGTTTAAGACACTATGCATGGCATTTGTTAGACATGTCACCGAGTACACAGCTCCAGCGTGAGCCCACACCGATGAAGCATTGGGAAGAATAAATGTTTGCAACAATAATCATCCCAGAACTAAGATAAATGCAACATTTAAGAAACTCAAGGAAGTGAACTGACGAACCTGGAGGTGACCAGGGAGGGAAGACATGATGATGATTGTGAAACATATGAACCAACTGGATAGTGTTTCTTAGGTCATTCGAGAGACACTGGAGTTACTCAGTAGAATGTATTCTTACTGATAAACGTTTCGACTGTTCAGCAGGCTTCTGGAGTCGAGAACAGGGGGTGACATATGTTGAAGACAGCTGAGGCTGTGGAGAGTTAGAGACGACGTTAAGAAACTTGAGGTGGTCAGTCCCTCTGTCTTAAGAAGTCCCCCAGCTCCAGAGTCTAGATCAAAGTGAAGCAGAAGTATGATAATGGACCGAGGTGATGAATTTTCACACACACACACACAAACACACACACACACACACACACACACACACAAACACACACACACAAACACACACACACGTCTTAGCGTGTACTTTGTGGTTATTCAACTAGTTTTTAAATTCCACCTGAGTGACGATTACTTGCGTAAGAAACTCACAGGAACCAGCCACCTCCGTCAGTCCAGGCTCCAGGCCTTCTCACCCTCTCCATGCCTCTCCCCTCCCAGTATCCCTCCCTCCCACTCTCCCTCCCCCTCCTTCATCCCTCTTGCCTCCCACTACCTCCCAAACCCCCCTCTTTTCTTCCATTCTCTCCACCGCAACGGCACCTCTATCCACCTCGTCGAGAGAGAGAGAGAGAATACACACGACACGAAAAATGAGGTATTACGGAAAAGACCAGCCAGAGGTCTGAATGATTACGTTCATTTGCAGGTATGATTCCTTGCCACGGCAGGCTCCTGGCAGGCTCCAGACAAGCTCCATGCAGGCTCCAGGCAGGCTCCAGACAAGCTCCATGCAGGCTCCAGGCAGGCTCCGGGAGGTACACAGCAACACAAACACGTACACTCACCTGCAAGAAACACAAAACAAACTTTCAGTTACGAGTTACTACCAAGAGTATTGCAGCAACACAACAACAGCCTCACTGGCCAAGACTTTCATTACCCAACTGAACCAAATTGAATCCTAAATAAGTTCATAGTTAGGAAATTAATGATTGTTAAGTCAAGTGGCCGCGTCCTTACAACAAAAATATTAATAAAAACTCGAATTAAGGTGAAAAAACAAAACTTGATGTAACAAATTTGTGCGTGTTTTTTTTTTAAATATTAAATTGTTAGATTTATTTACATTTATCAGATATTTTTTTATATTTGACTGAAAATCAGCATTCACATCAATCAACATGGATGACAACATCAATCAACATGGATGACAACATCAATCAACATTCAAGAAAATATACACCAACACTGATGAAAACATTGATCAACATTGTTACTTGCTGACTACCAGGCTGTTGTGCTTCCAGCTCACACACCCATCAAAATCTGGGGACCGTTGCGGCAATATTTCTGATATCTGCTGGTAACGAGTTGAAGAGTCTTGGGCCACGTATATTGACACAGTGTTCTCTTACGGCCGTGGTTTTCCTGCTGTTCACTGAGTTTGTTCACACTTCCTCCCATATTTCTTACTCTTACTTGTGGCAGTGTGCGGGTTCTAGGCTGTGATAGATATGTGGGCAACGGGCCTCCAGCAGCAATAGCCTGGTTAACCAGGCAGGCACCAGATGAGCCTGGCCCATGGCCCTTCGAGAGTAGTGAAACTCCCCGAAACTCTTCAAAGGTATATCAAAAGTAAAGGTTCTCGCGTTCTCCCTTCCAAAAGTACATTCCAAGGACTCTGAGGTGTTCTAATACTCTAGATGTTTTATTGATTCTTACAGATAGTAACGACTCATACTTTCCCCCAGCTCTGATATCTCACCTGCTTTGAAAGGAACTGTGGCCACAGAACAATGTGATAGACGAGAGAACACAACTGATTTCAAGCACCATCACTGCATTATTTCTCTTGTTCTCCAAGTTCTCATTATCCACCATGTCAATTTTCTTGTATTTGCTATATTTGCCTCATTGTGTTCTCTAATGACAGGTCAACTCACATTATTATTCCCAGGTGAGAACAGAACAATAGTCCAGACGTGGACATCTGAAGAATACCTGAAGGGCGTTTCTGGGGGTCAATGCCCCGCGGCCCGGTCCCAGACCAGGCTTCTTGTGGGATCAAGGCCTGATCAACCAGACTGCTACTGCTGGGCGCAGGCAATCCAACGTATGAACCGTAGCTCGGCTGGTCAGGTACTGATTTGAAGAACTTGTCCAGTTTCCTCTTGAAGAGAGCCATGAGTTTGTTAGCAATTCCCTGTATGCACGGAGGAGGGCGTTGAAGAGTCGGGAACCTCTGACACTCAATCGAGTTCTCTTTTAGTGTACTCGTCGCTCCCTGCTTTGTAGTGGAGATATTTTGCACCTTCTGCCAAGTATCTTGCCATACGAGTGATTTCGGCGTATCGGTCTGGGACCAGTGTGGGTTTATTGAGTTGTGGGTGAGGCATAGACAAGCAATTATTAAATTAGTAAAAAGTTAAACTAAATGGTGGAAGGCTGGCAGTGTGTGGGGAAGTGGCAGTGGCCAGGAAGTGGCAGTGTGCCAGGAAGTGGCAGTGTGTGAGGAAGTGCGTGTGCGAGGAAGCGGCAGTGTGGAGGAAGCGGCAGGTGCGAGGAAGTGGCAGTGGCGAGGAAGCGGCGGGTGTGTGAGGAAGCGGCAGTGTGCGAGGAAGTGGCAGGTGCGAGGAAGCGGCAGTGTGTGAGGAAGCGGCAGTGTGCGGGAAGTGGCAGTGTGCGAGGAAGCGGCAGTGTGTAGGAAGCGGCAGTGTGCGAGGAAGCGGCAGTGTGCGAGGAAGAGGCAGGTGCGAGGAAGCGGCAGTGTGCGAGATGACTGAGTCAGTAAGGTGTCGACCAACAACAACCACGACCACAACTACTTTCACTACCACTAATACTATCACCACCACCACGACCACTACTACCATCAATACTATCATCACGCCACCACGACCACTACTACCATCACCATTACCAATACTATCACCACGGTCAATATGTACGGTTGTACTTATAACGGCTGTTCACGTGATTTCCAACCTCTGCCCATGTGATCTGGCATCAGCCAATGATAGGCCCTGCCTTTAATCCCCTCAGCGCCAGGCGGCCTGGGTGTTAGTTACCATCGAGACTCAGTGCAGGACAGACGGACACAGGCATAGGCTCTCAGCTCCCATATATCCAACGCCTCATTAAACGCTACCAAAACCCAAGCTCATCGTCTGTTAATATTACCAAATCTATGAAAAGAACCCCACAACACAAATGGTGACAGCTTGTGGGCCTAGATTTTGTGTAATCTGAGCAGATTTAACGAGAAGAGGAAGAGCCGGTGTTCAGTGCCTCCAGCGTCAATATCAACCGTCGCCAGCGACTCACCTTCCCTCACCCGTGACGTCACCCATCCAAGACTCTTCTGAAGCAGTGTCTCCAGTCTTCTGGCTTCTAATTGCAAGTAAACCTCCGAAGAGTTGATCTGGGTTTTGCAATTAAGCCAACAAGTAAGCCATTTTATGGGAAGAGCCTAAGCCAAGCCTGCAGTCATCCAGTCTGTCTCTTGTCATCCATCCTGCATCTCACTGCTGTGTGCAAGTAAGAGAATTCAGGTTTACCAGTCCTAAGAGCTAAGCCAGCTTCTTCAAGAAAGCCAGTTATACAAGTAAGCCAGTCATTTCTTCAGCAAGCCAGTTCCCTTGCAGTATTGTCTCACGCTCTGTGCTACAAGTTGGACGCTTGTCAGAGTGATATTCACCATTCCTGTGGCTTATTGTACAAAAAGCCACCTGGGTTAGTGGTCCCAAGGCCGTGAGAATTTTTGTACTGGCCGAACGCCGTGACGTCATCGCCCACCGCCAGCGAGTCAGGCAGCAGTGACGTCATCCACGCGCGCGCCACTCACCACCCGCGCTAGTGTAAACAAAGATACCACCTGCTCACACTACCCTCTACCAGCCAACATTTTGTGGTATTTCTACCCTATCTGGGGTACCAGCAGCATTGTTTCTGGCTCACATAGCAAGTCGAGAGTGTCTTCCTTCATCCCAGAGCGCCAACGTAAAGCTTGTGTGAGTTCTTGGAAAGCGCATTTCTTCAAGATTGTAAGCAGTCAACGACCAGGAATATATTCTCTCCACCTACACTCGTCGTTCATTCATCATTAGACTCTATTCTATTATAGACATTCGTGTGTGTGAGACATTTAAGCAGTGAATTTTCTTAGTGACATTTAAAGACTTGTGTTTCAGTTTCGTGTAAATTTATTTCAAATACTTTTTCAGTATTCAATGTGCTTCCGTGTCTCATTTTATATCTATGTTCCTTGTGTGAACTCGTACACATGCAGTAAGTACTTGTGTATAAATTTTCTTGTCCTTCAGTGCAGTATTTGATTTATTCGTTATTATTGCAGTGTTTATTAATTCCCTGTCCTTCATTTTTTTTTCCCAGTGCATTCCCTTGTGTTTTTATGCAGTGTCTGTGAATAGTTCCTTATTGTTTATGCCCCAGTGTTCCTAGTTGCATATTTCATTTTCCTGTGTGCCATTCAGTGTGTCCCATTAATTAATTTTTGTGCCAGTATCTCACATGTTTTAGTTCAACAGACAATTTATATTTTTGTGTCAACCTGTGCCTCATTTTTTTAAATTTTGCAGAATCTGTTCATTGAATATATTTTGTCTGAAGCAGCAAGAACTATCTCTATATATATTTTTTACATGCAAGATCTTATTGCATAAACTATCACATTTACTGACTGAATCTTGTTGTGTTGTGTATTCTCCTGCAAAACTGTAAGTTTTTTTAACCTTTATTTCAATTTGTGTATTATTGTCTTTGTGTTGATCTTATCAATAATTCCTTGAACAAATTAACTCTTAACCCTCATATGTAAAGTAAAGTAATATTCATTATAATCATTTTCATTAGTTTTCTTAAGTGAACTAAGAGTTAAAGTGTTCATTTTCCTTGTGCCCAGTGCAAGATTGATTTTTTTTTAGTTGATGCAGTAAATTGTTTATACAATACCATACATTGATTACACTTTAAAATTATTCTCCAGTAGTGATTACTTGTTCTTGTTATTTTTGCATACAGTATTGTGCACCTTATTCCATTTTACTCAGTGTTATCCTAAAAAGTGCTAATAATTCAATGCAAGTTGTCAGCATCATAGTTAATTCTTCTGCCAGCAATGCATATTAAATTCTAGTGTCATTTTCTCCTTAGAAAATTTGTTTTCTAGTATTTTTCCAGTTGAATACAATTTTTTTTTATTGTATTTCCACTTTGCATTGATTTATTATTTCTCATCTAGTAATTTTGTTTTAAATTCCAGTAGAGAGAGATAATCTTTGCAGTTAATCCATACAGTAGTCAGTATTGCCTTAAATTTTACAGTCAAAAATCAGTGAGTCTTACCATCTTGTGCAGTGTATATTAGTTGTTTTAACCCCTTTTCTACATCTAATTCAATTATTCTTAATTCCTATTTTAACTAATTGTGTACTGTGAATATTTTACCATTCTCATTTTTTTACCTGAATTAGTCTTTGTGCAATTTTCATTGCAAGTATGTCTCACTTACCTCACAGTAGTGTAGCTAATGATGGCATTCAGTCCCCTAATGTTCCAAATGCCCTTGCTGAAATTCATGATAGTCCCTTAACGACTGCTAGACCTACCCAGTTACAGTGTCAATATAGTTTCCTTCGTGATCCTGATAGTTCCTTACCGACTGAAAGACAGTATCTAGCTTTTGAGCAATGTGTTTGTTCTCACAGCTTGTATCAGAGAGTTATAACAGTTCTGCGGAATGTGAAGTTCAAATTCAGTCCTGATAGCTTTGTGCATTATGTATTAACGTAGCCGAGCGGTCAAGAAACTAGTATTACTGTCACTCCTGTCTGGAATTCAGTCCCTACAATATCTTGCATGCAAGATAGCGTTCAGATGCCTAGGGTGCCGGAGGTATCCCGGACCGCCTTGAGTACTGAGTCTATCCTTGCAATGTTGCTAGTTCAAGTAGTAGTTCCTCTCCAGGGACGCTTTGTTGAAGAAAGACTACTTGAATGAGTTATAGCATCTCTCGCTGATGCAAAGCAATTGCAGAAAGCCGTTTCTGTTGCTAGTGTATTCACTAGAGTGCCAGTTGTTGTCCCTCGTGTTCCAGATAGTGTTCTTTCCAGTTGACAGTAAGTCCTTTGCAGAGTAAAGTGTCGTGTGTCGAGTAATTATTACCTGCAGTAAGAGATAGTGAGAGCCATTCTCCTTTGTTCATACTTTGTGTTATTGAGCTATCTATTTCACCCGGGAGAGTCCTTCCACTCCACCGTGCCGTTCATTCCTCCAGTAGGAAAGTGTTCCCAGTTCTTAGTGAATAAAGAAAACTCAGTTTAAGAGATTATTTGCATTTGCTAGCCGAGTCCTTACTAAGGCTGAACGCAATTTTACAGTTATGCAAATCCAATGTAGTTGCTGATGCTTTGTCGCGCATGTCAGTGTAGTAACTGCCGATCCTCCATTTAGTACTGAGGATGTAAAGACTACTCAAAGACAAGACCCCTTTGATCTGGTGTGGTTCGATTCCTGCTCCAGAAAGATCTTATTCTCTCTGTGAAGCAACCAGCACCCATTAGTGACTGTCATGAACCAAGAATTACTGTATCGCACTACCGAGTTGGGTAATCCTAGTAGAAGAGTATACCAATTAGTAATTCCACAGTCACTAGTGAAAGTAGCCTTGCAGCTAGTTCACGATGTACCAGATGTTGCACATCCTGGTATGGATCGTTCTGTGAAACAAGCCAGATTGAAAAACTTTTGGCTTCGTATGGCAACTGATATTACTGAGTATGTCAAGAAATGTAGTGTGTGTATGAAACATAAAAGTAATGTCACGGGTCCTAATCCAATCCAGATCTTTCCTACTTCTAGTGAGCCATGGGAAAGAGTTGCACTAGATCTGTTGACCAACTTCCAATGTTCCCTCAGTGGAAACAAACATCTGTGTGTGATGGTCGATCACTTTACCAGATTTTGTGAGTTAGTTCCTATCCCAGATAAGACTGCCGGGACAGTAGCTAAAGCGTTTAAGGAACGTATAATCTGTAGATATACCACTCCTAAGTCCCTCATAACAGATAATGGAGGTGAATTTTGTAATGAGATTCTAGAAAATTTGTGTACACTATACAAGATTACACAATCAACCATTGTTCCGCACCATCCTGCCAGTAATGGGTTAGCAGAAAGAACGTATAAGAAAGTCCTTGACGTCTTGAGAGCTACCATCAATCCCAATAGTGTAACCTGGGATGAAGTCATTCCTGATGTTCAATGTGCCATAAATTCTGCCTTTAACGCTTCAATAGGTGATACCCCTCATTATGCACTGTACGGTGTCGATAAGCGTTTGCCTTATGAGCTGTTATATTCCAATCCGAAACCGACTTATATCCAGATGATTTCGTAGCAGTTCGCACCAGTCAAGCTCAAAGTGTTTTCAGAAGAATTCGTGAAACACTTCATAAGTCAACAGCAGAATTTACTAGAGTAACTAATACTAAAGCCAAACCGACTAAAGTTCAAGTAGGGTCCAGAGTCATGCTGTTCAACTTTATTAAAACTTCAGCAATGACAAAACTCGATCAAAAGTTCGTTGGTCCTTATAGAGTAGTCGAACATATTAATGGCAACAAGTATAAAGTTAGAGAAATTAGCACGGGTCAGTTTAAAGAATCGCATTTAGATCATATGAAGTTAGTATGCGATGATGATGACGAAGTCCCTGACACCCCTGACAATCAGATAAGTGAGACAGAATCTGATATTTCTCCTGTTGCTGTTCCCTCTACCTCTAATGGTCAGTCAGAACAACCTGAATGTCGTTATTCCCTACGTACACGACAAGTGTTGAGAAGTCCTCAAGTATCATTTGTAGATACCAGTGTAGATCCTCCTCAATCAGAAGTTGAGTTACCTATTGTAACAGAGTTTGATCCACCCAGAGATGATAATTATACTGCCTATATCAATCTCACCCTAGCAGAGTTGGGGTTAAATGTAACTAACCTGTATAGATAAATATGTAGTAAGCGTTTAACTGTGTGTTATAATATCTACTTAGTATCACTCAAATTTTTTTTTGTGTGTTCACGTTCTCTCCGAGTTCTGAGAATTAACAGTATAGATTTGAGTGCACCAGATCTACCTTGTCTGTTAATCACTATCTTCTTGTAATTTATTTCCTCAGAATTCGTAGATCACATGAAGACAGTTCGATCGAACAAATTAATTTTTTTTTATCTCTTTTATCATGATTTTCTAGAATGAGCTCATTTAATTAATTCCCAAGTATCATGATGCATCATATAGTAATGTAGATTATTCCGTCACGATAATATCCATGTGAAGTATAATGTTAACTGTTGTGTACTTTGACATTGTATAGAATCAGCTGAGAGTTGTTGCCTGTTGCCCTTAGTTTGTATAGTTGTATGTCGAGACGCCATACGTAGCATGCCCGAGCTGTACGGTTGTACTTATAACGGCTGTTCACGTGATTTCCAACCTCTGCCCATGTGATCTGGCATCAGCCAATGATAGGCCTGCCTTTTGAATGCCTCAGCGCCAGGCGGCCTAGTGTTAGTTACCATCGAGACTCAGTGCAGGACAGACGGACACAGGCATAGGCTCTCAGCTCCCATATATCCAACGCCTCATTAAACGCTACCAAAACCCAAGCTCATCGTCTGTTAATATTACCAAATCTATGAAAAGAACCCCACAACACAAATACAACCACTGCTACTACCACCACCACACCACTGCGTTCTATTCCAGTATACACTAACGTATCTAATATAACTGAATACAACTTTCACCATTATTCTTGTAAATCAAATGTTATTGAAATTCATCATAAGAATACCAGGGCGTGGATTAGTGTGCTAAAAAGTAATATAATTCTTTCAACTAATCATGATACAGTTATCTGCAAACTTCCACAGTAAAGAAACTTAACATATTGCATTATATAAAATGCACCATTTTTCTAAAAATATTTTTTTATAGAATTAATATTGAATTTATATACCTCTGCGTGTTTCTGTATGCGGCTTAGAAGACGGGGGTTCATGCAGACCACATAACTGAGACTCGAAAAAGAACTAGACATCAAGCCCACTCACGCAGCACCGGAACTGGATTCGTGAAAGTCTTCACTTATAAATGCACAATACCAGTAGCAGGAGCAGGTCAGTATTCTTTGGAGAGCTTATTAGATCTAGGGGAAATACCAGAGACGTTAAAGAGTGCAGACATACCAGTTCCTTCACATAAAGGAGGCAGCATAGCACAAGCCAGTATCCCTAACATCACACATCATGAAAGTCTTGCAATGAGTGGTGAGACACCACAATCTGCACAACCCAAACTAGGGACTAGTTACCCCTTCTCTATAAATTACTAAAAGGAAAAGGGCGAACATTTTAAAGGTTTGAATGTGTGTGGGTGTAGTATGGGTGTGATGGAAGAACTGACTGTGAATGTTATGAATGAAAAGAAGCTGGATGTCCTAGGGGGTAGGAAAACTTAACTGGGGAAGGTGTAAACGAGATGAGGTGAGACGTACTAGAAGGAATTAGAGTTAAGGAAGTAGTAGCGGTAAGTGATCAATTATGGAGATAAATGAGGGAACATAAGTGTATAAAAATCATGAATTATGTGGAATAAAATAAGGGTGGGATGTGAGAAGTGGATCATAGTATTTAAGCACCTGGGAAAGAGAGGAGCTTACAGGAGAAAGAGAGATTCCGGAAGGTGTTAATTGATTGTTTAGGGAGTCTTGAACCAAGTAAGAAAATAATCGAAGTGGGGATTAAAATGTTAAAGTAGGAAAAAATGATTTAGCGGGCACAACAGGTGAGTTTGGGATGGCTGGGGTAAATGATAATGGCGCCTCTAAATGAACTATGTATAGAAAAAAATATTGTTCATTGTGACAGTACGATTCAAGGCAGAGAAGATATCAGAGCTGGAACAGATACAGAAATAACTTATGGCCTATATAGCTAATAAAACATTTAAATTACTGGAAATGACTTAAAAGTCCTAAATATGTACTCGCTAGAGTGGAGGAGACATACATAATAATATACAGGTTGAAAGTGCTCGAGGGGTCTACTTCCAAATATGACAGAATGTATAGAATATACAATATAGAATATAGTGGAGAGCAGCAGCACCGTGGCCATAATTCAACACATTACCAGAAAATATCAGACACACTGCTGGAACACCTGCAGAAGTCTTCAAGAGGAAACTGGAAAAGGAACTCTACCTAGTGCCAGATCAACCAGACTGCGACGCACATGTGAGCCAGGAGCAGCAACAGCCTCGTTGACCAGGCAAGCAACAGACGAGTCTGGCCAAAGGCCAGGCTTCGGGAGTAGGGTGTCAGTGAGTCAGGGTGAGGTGCGTGAGTTACACATCTGAACGTATGCAAAACAACCACGGAGGGAGTTGATTGATAGCTCTAGGCCTTTCGTGTTGCAATCACCACGTCATCAGGAGCTTGACATATTGCAGAAAAGAAGAGGAGGTCCAAGCAGATACGATCCACAGGGAGCACAAAGGCGCTACCCGTGCTCGTATCTTCTTGGACATCCTCATCTTTTCTGCAACATTGCAAGCTCCTGATGACGTGGTGATTGCAACACGAAAGAACTAGAGCTATCATTCAACTCCCCCTGTGGTTGTTTTGCATCTTGCATCGCTCGTTCGCGCTATCTGCGTAATCTGAACGTATGTGAAACCCTGAGAGGGGTAGCCCTCTCTGAGAGGGCTACCCTCTTTGGAGAGGGTCATTACCCCCCTTCAAGAGGGGGGATATCGCCCCCTTCGTAAACTGGAGATTTTTGTGCATGCTTGCCGCAGCAGCGAGTCAGTTAAGTTTGCTTGACCAGTAAACAAGTTACGAGAGAATACAGTGGAAAACAAGTTAGGAAGTTCAATTTTTATTGATTAATGTAATTCATGTAATTACTGCTGTTAGTAATAAAATTTACTTTCATGTTTAATAAAATTTAATTACAACTTTAATATTGAAGTTCATTAACATTTTGAAATAGTGTTTTCCTATAACATGACCCTAATTAACTTATATATATTAAACCTTAAGTACCAGCACAACCACCATCACTACTACCACCACCACTACTACTACCACCACCACCACTACTACTACCACAACTATCACCATCACCACCACCACTACTACCACCACCACCATGACTACCACCATCATCACTACCTGGAGTTTACCTGGAGAGAGTTCCAGGGGTCAACGCCCCCGCGGCCCGGTCTGTGACAAGGTCTCATATATAATTTTTTATAGAATTAATATTGAATTTATATACTACTACTATTATTACTACCACAACTACTACTACTACCACCATCACCACTACCACTACCACCCCCACCACTACTACTACCACCACCATCACTATTACTAATACCATCCCTACTACTACTACCACCACAACCACCATCACTAATACTACCACCATCACTACTACGACCACCACCATTCCTACTATCACCATCAATACTATTACTACTACTACCATCACCACCACCATCACTTCTACTACCAGCACCATCACTACTACTACTACCAGCACCATCACTACCACTACCACTATTACCACCACTTCTACCACCACTACTAACACCACAACTACCACCACTCCTATCGCCACAAACTACTACCACCACCACTACGAAAATACCACAATTCAGGTCATCAGCACGGGGGTAGGCGTGTGTAGTCGGGTCATTACTGTTGATAAATAGTTGTGTTGCGTGTGTGTGTGTGTGTGTGTGTACTCACCTAGTTGTACTCACCTAATTGTGGTTGCAGGGGTCGAGTCACAGCTCCTGGCCCCGCCTCTTCACTGGCCGCTACTGGGTCACTCTCCCTGCCCCATGAGCTTTATCATACCTCTTCTTAAAGCTATGTATGGAACCTGCCTCCACTACATCGCTTCCCAAACTATTCCACTTCCCGACCACTCTGTGACTGAAGAAATTCTTCCTAACATCCCTGTGATTCATCTGAGTCTTCAACTTCCAACTGTGTCCCCTTGTTGCTGTGTCCCATCTCGGGAACATTCTGTCTTTGTCCACCTTGTCAATTCCTCTCAGTATCTTATATGTCGTTATCATGTCCCCTCTATCTCTCCTGTCCTCCAGTGTCGTCAAGTCGATTTCCCTTAACCTCTCTTCGTAGGACATACCCCTTAGCTCCGGGACTAGTCTTGAAGCAAACCTTTGCACTTTCTCTAGCTTCTTTACGTGCTTGGCTAGGTGTTGGTTCCAAACTGGTGCTGCATACTCCAGTATGGGCCTGACGTACACAGTGTACAGGGTTCTGAACGATTCTTTATTAAGATGTCGGAATGCTGTTCTTAGGTTTGCTAGGCGCCCGTATGCTGCAGCAGTTATTTGGTTGATGTGCGCCTCAGGAGATGTGCCTGGTGTTATACTCACCCCAAGATCTTTTTACCTTGATTGAGGTTTGTAGTCTCTGGCCCCCTAGACTGTACTCTGTCTGCGGTCTTCTTTGCCCTTCCCCAATCTTCATGACTTTGCACTTGGTGGGGTTGAACTCCAGGAGCCAATTGCTGGACCAGGCTTGCAGCCTGTCCAGATCCCTTTGTAGTTCTGCCTGATCCTAGTTCGATTGAATTCTTCTCATCAACTTCACATCATCTGCAAACAGTTACACTTCGGAGTCTATTCCTTCTGTCATGTCGTTCACAAATACCAGAAACAGCACAGGTCCTAGGACTGACCCCTGTGGAACCCCACTCGTCACCGGCGCCCACTCTGACACCTCGCCACGTACCATGACTCGCTGCTGTCTTCCTGACAGGTATTCCCTGATCCATTGTAGTGCCTTCCCTGTTACCCCTGCCTGGTCCTCCAACTTCTGCACTAATCTCTTGTGTGGGACTGTGTCAAACGCCTTCTTACAGTCCAAGAATATGCAATCAACCTACCCGTGTGTGTATGTGTGTGTGTGTGTGTGTGTGTGTGTGTGTGTGTGCGTGTAATAGACAAGCACATTCATAAACTATGAACCTGAGTGTCCGTCACACCACTTCAACCCCCCCCCCCCTCGTTAATGGTGCCAGAACTTGAACTGGAGGGAGGTAGGTTGCTGTGTAGGCACGGTACTCGTGTGGTCATCAACAACAACAACCGCAATAACAGCAACAGCAGCAGCTGCAGCAGTAATAACAACAGCGGCAACAGTAACAACAACAGCAGCAGCGGCAAAAACAATAACAACAGCGGCAACAGTAACAACAGCAGCAGCAACAACAAGAACAAGAGAAGCAACATCAACAGCAGCACCGGCAGCAACAACAGCAGCATCCGCAATAACAACAGTTGCGGCCGCAACAACAACCGCAGCAGCAGCAACAACAAAATTAATAAATAGATGTATTAGGGTGGGTGGAGGAGCCGAGGAAGGTATCCCCCACATTACATAAACACGGGCGCCTCTCTGCTTCAGCACACGCGAAAAGTTTACTGCAGAGAGACAGAGGCATAAGCTTTTAATACATTTAATTATTAATGATGAAGATGTGAAGGAAACCAGAGTTGGTATTAGCAAGTTATCACATGGACACTAATATCTCATTTTCCCATGAAAAATAAAAGTTATTACATACTCAGTTTTAAACTAAATCAAACCTTCCACTCAGCATCAACTTCGAAGACAAAATAAAGAGGAATTATCAGTAGGCCTGCTGTAGTGTTCCTTCTTTCTTATGTTCTTGTTATCTCAGAAGGACCAATATCCTGAAATACACCA
>WNWK01011554.1:25000-63970 GCA_009830355.1 Cherax destructor
CTTTAAGAAATGTGACCATGGTGTAATACTTAACAAAACGCGTTCAAGAGGAACAACAACTGAAAAAGTGAACAGAAGAATATTTAATTTTCTAATGAAAAGAATCCAGAGTGAAGTAGTGAACAGAGTTAAATCAGAGACTACCATAGTACAAAGCTCAGATCCTCAAGGCACAGTACTGTCCCTCTCCTGTTCTCTTTCTCATTCTTATATCCGACATAGTGGCATAAATCATAGCAGTACTTAAACGAGAGAGCACAAGTAATTTGAATAGTGTCACTACTTGCACTATTTCCCTTGTTTTGAAAGTTCTCATTTTCCACCCCGTCAACTTCCTGTCTGTCTTCACATTTGCCTTATTATGTTTTCTGCAAGAAAGGTCAGCCGACATTATTTCTCGCAGGTCTTTCACATGTTCCTTTTGTTCTATTTGAAGATCCTCTCATGTTTTGTATACAGCTTTCTTTTTGAGTTCTTAATTTTTCCATACCAAAGCAGCTGGAACTTATCACCACTGAACGTTATGTTCTCCACTGCACTGCTTATATATTCCTAAAATTTTCATCTCTTCTACTGAGGCGATGTTCATGTATATTTTGGTATTATCTGCAAATGATGATACAAAAGTGTGGCGAGTGTTTTTTTATCTGTACCTCCGCCAAGTGCCGGATCAACTAGGCTTTCATGGATATATGGGCCAGCGGGGCCGCTAGCAGTAACAACTTTTGACCAGGCAAACACCTGAGAAACCAGGCCCAGGGCAGGGCTGAGGGAGTAGAAAAACTCTCGAAACTCGTCAAAGGTATATCCAAGTAACCTGGTAATACATGCCTAAAAGATATTGGGGAGGTCTTAGTCCCAAATCTACACATTACCACAACAACTTACTAGAGTAAAAGATTTGGAAAAAAGTGAAAAATATATCCAGCCAAAAGCAGGGTATAAAGAAAACACAGAGTCAACATCCCTCATCCAAGACTTTAAATATTGCCATAACAAGTGTAGACATTTTCAAGAGGAAGCCTGGCGCAAGACCCGACTGGTTATAAAGTAGAAAAAAACCTCGAAATCGCCCACAGGTATATCAGAGGTATATCGTTCAACACCCCGTATCTTCTCCACCCTAACACGCCCTCTCTTTTCCACAGCCTCCAACATCCACTCTCTCCTGCACCCTAATACTCCCTCTCTTCTCTAAACAGCCCTCAACGAGCCCTCTTTCCTGCACACCAAGAAGACAGCTAGACCACGTAAGTGACTTTCCTTCTCAGATCCTATAACCACTGAGTGTCCTTAAGGCACCTGCTGTCCTTGTTCACCTAGCAGCAAGTAGGTACCTGGGTGTTAGCCGACTGTATCATGTACTTATAGAAATAGAGATTATTATTATTATTCTTATCATCATCAGTAGTGAAGTGTCCCTGGCTGACGCTGAGACACTTCAACATCGGTGTAAGTCTCTCAGCCTCCGAGATGGAATATGACACTCAATGTTACCTTAAGTATCGAATTTTGTTAAACATAAAAAAAAGTCCTCGTTTTCAAGGAAATTCCCCACTCTATCAGGGGGTTACCCTCCCCCACCTCCTTCCCAAACCCATCCTCACCCTCCCAAATAGTTCCCCAACTCCATCAGGGAGTCTTCCCCAGATTCTCTCCCACCCCAAACCTCTAACAAGTAAACCTGACAACAACGTGAGGCCCCTCCCTCAATTCCTTCTCCCCTCCCCTCCCCTGGATCAAAAACAAGCATTACCACACTGACTCCCCTCCCACTCCCTCCCTCTCCAACCCAATCCATCTATTCCCCCTCCTTTCACTCCCCTTTCCCTTTGTTACAAACAAGCACCACCGCAGTTTCCCCTCCTTTCCTCCCCCCTCAGCAACAGACGAAAACACAACCTCACTCTTCCCCCACCTCCCCTCCTATCCCCTCTTCTCTCATCAGTAAACACTCGTACACCATCTTAAAAGAAACAGTATATTTTGGATACCAGTGTGGGTATCATGCTAGGATACCAGTGTGGGTATCATGCTAGGATACCAGTATGGGTATCATGCTAGGATACCAGTATGGGTATCATGTAAGGATACCAGTGTGAGTATCATGCTAGGATACCAGTGTGGGCATCATGCTAGGATACCAGTGTGGGTATCATGCTAGGATACCAGTGTGGGTATCATGTAGGACACCTATGTGGGTATCATGCTAGGATACCAATGTGGGTATCATCTTACGATACCAGTATAGATATCATAATCTTAGGATACCAGTGAGGATTTCATCTTAGGATACTCAGGAGGGCATAATAATTTTAGGATACCCAGGAGGGCATAATAATTTTAGGATACCCAAAAGGGCATAATCATTTTAGGATACCCAGGAGGGCATAATGATTTTAGGATACCCAGGAGGGCATAATGATTTTAGGATACCCAGGAGGGCATAATCATCTTAGAATACCAGTTAGGGGATCACGACCTGAGGATAAACTAGACAGAGATACTTTGTATTCTTTTTAAATGGCGTGAGTCAGCGGATGGTTAACCACTAAACGGGTAATTATGGGACTCAGACCCGCGTCAGGAGCCACCGTGTTGTTGCCCAAGAACATAAGGAAGGAGCACTGCAGCAGGCCTACTGCACATTAGACATAGACAGAGATGTAAACCATAGCACAGTGTCTTCTTTTGCAGACGCTACTAGAATCAGCATGAGTGTGTCATCATTGAGGACACGGTGAATCTCCAAGCGGAAATAAAGCAACATTTGGTAATCTTTATTACAGAAACGTTTCGCCAGCCAGTGGCTTCTTCAGTCCATTACAGAGAAGAACGGTGGAAGATGAGGAGTTTGAGGTAATCAGTCCCTCAACCTGAGGAAAGTACAGCATATGGTCGGAGAAGTGACTTATATACTGCAGTCAGATGAGTTGAAGCAGGAGGCAGAGTCACCAGTGGAAAAATCCACTAGTGTAAGTAGGTCATGCCTGTAGGTTAGACAAGAGTTGAAGAATTCCCTGTATCAAGAACCCAAGATGTTGCTGTGTCTGACAGATGTGATGTAGAATAATGAGACACTTGTACAATTTACATGATACAAACCAAGTTTTCCAAGGGGCCGCAGAAAACAATATGATGTTCAATGAGGACAAATTTCAGTTACTCTGTTACGGAAAACTTGAGGAAATAATAGTTAGAACGGAGTATACAACAAATTCTAACCACACAATAGAGCGAAAAACTAATGTGAAGAATTTGGGAGTGATAATGTCAGAGGATCTCACCTTCAAGGATCACAACAGTGTCACTATCACATCTGCGAGGAAAAAGATAGGATGGATAATGAGAACCTTCAGAACAAGGTATGCTAAGCAAGTGATGATCCTTTTTAAGTCACTTGTTCTCTCTAGGCTGGAAAACTGGAATACACTAACAGCCCCATTCAAGGGCGGTGAAATTGCAGATCTAGAAAACGTACAGAGAACCTTCACTGCATGTATGAGTTCAGTTTAGAACTTCATTACTGGGAACGTTTGCAGTATCTTGACCTGTACTCCCTGGAACGTAGGCTAGAGAGATGCATCTTAATCTACACCTGGTACAACTTACCCCCAATAAAAAGCAGGGTCGCTATAAGTACACTAAGAGAAAACATAATAAGTGTCCGGGGCCCAAGACTGTTCAACAGCCTCCCAGCAGCCATAAGAGAAATTACCAATAGGCCCCTGGATGCCTTCAAGACGGAGCTGGACAGATACCTATAGTCAGAACCCGATCAGCCGGGCTGTGGTTCGTACGTTGGACTACGTGCGGCCAGCAGTAACAGCCTGGTTGATCTGACCCTGGTCTACCGGGAGGCCTGGTCAAGGACTGCGTTGCGGAGGCGTTGGCCCCCGGAACGACCTTCAGTAGAAGCAGGATCCACACACAGCTTTAAGAATAGGTATGAAATAGTTCACACAGCCAGGAGAGTGACCCCAGCAACCTGGAGTCCATTACATCGACTCCAAGCTGAGGGACTGATTACCTCAAACTTCTGATCTTCACCATTCTTCTTTGTACTGGACTGAAGAAGCCACTGTGTGGCGAAACGTTTCCTCAATAAAGATACCCAAGTGTTGCTCATGTGTCTGATTTATCAACCAGCGCAGAGGCAGGGCCAGGAGCTAAGACTCGACTCCTGCACCCAAAAATAGGTGAGTACAGATCCCTCGCTCCTCCCCTCGACAACACAGACACCTCGCCCCTCTACAACAGACAGTCACACACTAGACCACCTCCCTTCGTGTCACTCCCCTCACCCTGAATCAGCTCTCCCCTAGTTACGGCTAGTTTAGTCTCCTTACTATGGTAATTAGGGCTCCTAAGGCTTGCTCATTCGACTAATTATCCTCTCGTCTCCCCTCAAGTTGTTTCCCCTCATCAGAAACCAGCCTACAACCCCTCACCCTCACCACTCATTCTACACTCAAGCCTATATTTCCTGCAGAGAGAGAGAGAGAGAGAGAGAGAGAGAGAGAGAGAGAGAGAGAGAGAGAGAGAGAGAGAGAGAGAGAGAGAGAGAGAGATTGATTGACTGACAAGTTTAGCAATCAACTCACCGACTCTTTCATCCACGATCCACTCATCCACCCCAACCCCCGACCCACTTAACCCACCCACGGACCCACATAACCTACCCAACTATCCACTCATCCACCCGCTGACCCACATACCCTGACAACACCGTGTTCAATTAGGACAAAGTTCAGTTACTATGTTACGGAAGGCTAGAAGAAATAAAAGCAAGATCGGAGTACAAAAGAAACTCAAAGCACTCAGTGGGACGTGATTCTAATGTGAGAGACGTGGGAGTGATAATGTCAGATCTCACGTTCAAGAAACACAACATTGTTACAACTGCAAGGAAAATGATAGGTTGGATAACTAGAACTTTCAAACCAAGAGATGTCAAGCCAATGATGATACCCTTCAGGTCACTCGTTCTCTCTAGGTTGGAATATTGCTGTGTACTAACGGCCCCTTCAGGGCAGTGGGTACTGAAAAACAGAAAAAAATGTATAGAACCTTGACAGCTCATATAAACGTATATAACTGGTTCAGAGAACCGAGAGGATGATGAATTACACAATTGTGGAACACTTGGAAACGCTTCGCCACACAGTGGCTTCATCAGTCCAATACAAAGTCCTTCTCATTTTCAACCTTTCTTCTCTGTATTGGACTGAGGAAGCCGCTGGTGGGCGAAACGTTTCCACAATAAAGATACCAAGTGTTGCACAAGTGTCTAATTCATCAGTTCACATAAACTTAGTCAAGAATTTGAACTACCGGGAATACTTGAAGTTCCTCAAACTGTACATCTTGGAAAGAAGGAGATAAAGATACATCATAATCAACACCTTTGAATGTGATATACCTTTGATGAGTTTCGAGTCTTACTACTTTCGGAGCCCGGCCATGGGCCAGGCTTGTCTGGTGTACATCTGGAGATAGTGGGGAAATTGGTCCCAAATCTGTGCATTGAAATTGCGACATATGAAAACAAGAGACTTGGCACATGGTGCAAAAAACATGGTGAAAAGCAGGGGAGCGATGAGTACACTGAGAGGGACCTCAATAAGTGTAAAGGAACCACAACTCTTCATCTCTCTCCTTAATGCTCAAAGAGGATTACTACAAACTCCCAGTTATCTCCACGAGGGAACTCGATAAATTTCTCAAATTAGTTCTTCATCAGCGTGCCTGTGGTGCATACGTCGGACTGCGGGCAGCGGGCACCCCACAGTCAGATAAGATAAGGCCAACAATCAGGAGGCCTGGTCGGGCCGCGGGGGCGGTGACCTGAAGCAACTACAAGTAACCTGCAGGCTACGGGCCCACATAACCCACCCATCTATTGACCCACTGACCCACTCACTGAAACATTCATCAATCAACCCAATCATCAATCACCCACCCACCCACGTAGCCACCCACCCACCATCTGCACATCTGACAAAATCAATACATTCCTTCAGCTTCACTAAATTCTAAGTTAATCCACTATAAACATAACGAATATATACCATTTATCTCCCTGGATATATTCCAATATCTTTCACTGCCACAACCTAAAATTTGCACCAATTCTTCTCTATTTATCCTGCCTGGACGAGGCTATATATTGGGTATATATACCTCGCTGTAAACATCCTTTAAAATGGGGTATACCTGTAATATACTTTTGGTACTTCAAAACGTGAAGAATACCAGAAGGATGTTTTAGAGGGTCAACGTTCCCAGAATTAATAGCCTGACCAACCAGGCTGTTAATTCTGGCTGCACTTAGTCCAAAGTGCAAACCACAGCTTGGCTGATCAGGAATTAAAATATGGAGCTCATCAAGTTTCCTCTTCAAGTCAACCAGAGGTTTGTTGGTAATCTCCCTTATGTATGATGAGAGGCTGTTGAAGAGTCTTGGGCCCCTTACATTTACTGTGATATCTCTTGGCGTATTTATAGCACCCTTGTTTTACATTAGGGGTATTTGGCAGTCTCCGGAGCCTCTTGCTTTTTTTTATGGAGTGATTTCTATGTGAAGATTCAGAAGCACATCCTCGGGATTTTCCAGGTGTAAATTATAATGTATTTCTCTCCCCTGGATTTCAAGAAGTAGATATCGAGGAACTTCAAACATTCACAATAATTTGAGTATTTGACTGAAGGTTCATCATCAGCACCATCATCATCATCAGCACCATCATCATCAGCAGCACCATCATCAGCATCAGCACCATCATCATCATCAGCACCATCATCATCATCAGCACCATCATCAGCATCATCATCAGCACCATCATCATCATCAGCACTGACTGGCACCATCAGCACCAGCACCATCATCATCATCAGCGCCATCATCAGCACCATCATCATCATCAGCACCATCATCATCAGCGCCATCATCATCATCAGCACCATCAGCACCAGCACCATCATCATCATCAGCACCATCATCATCATCAGCACCATCATCATCACCAGCACCATCATCATCAGCAGCACCATCATCATCATCAGCACCATCATCATCATCAGCACCATCATCATCATCAGCACCATCATCATCATCAGCGCCATCATCAGCACCATCATCATCATCAGCACCAGCGCCATCATCAGCACCAGCGCCATCATCAGCACCATCATCATCAGCACCATCATCATCATCAGCACCATCATCATCAGCAGCAGCACCATCATCATCATCAGCACCATCATTATCAGCATCATCATCATCATCATCAGCACCAGCACCATCATCATCTGTATCATCAGCAGCACCATCATCATCAGCATCAGCACCATCATCATCTGTATCATCATCAGCACCAGCACCATCATCATCAGCACCAGCACCATCATCAGCACCATCATCATCAGCACCAGCACCATCATCATCAGCACCATCATCATCAGCATCATCATCATCAGCACCAGCACCATCATCATCAGCACCAGAACCATCATCATCAGCATCAGCACCATCATCAGCACCATCATCATCATCAGCACCATCATCAGCAGCACCAGCACCATCATCATCATCATCAGCACCATCATCATCAGAACCAGCACCATCATCATCATCATCACCATCATCAGCATCATCATCATCAGCACCATCATCATCAGCACCAGCACCATCATCATCCGCACCAGCACCATCATCAGCACCAGCACCATCATCATCAGCACCAGCACCATCATCATCAGCACCAGCACCATCATCATCAGCAGCACCATCATCAGCACCAGCACCATCATCATCATCAGCACCAGCACCATCATCAGCACCAGCACCATCATCATCAGCACCAGCACCATCATCATCCGCACCAGCACCATCATCATCATCAGCATCAGCACCAGCACCATCATCAGCAGCAGCATCAGCACCAGCACCATCATCATCATCAGCACCATCATCATCATCAGCACCGGCACCATCATCAGCACCAGCACCATCATCATCATCAGCACCATCATCAGCACCAGCACCATCATCAGCACCAGCACCATCATCATCAGCAGCACCATCATCAGCAGCAGCATCAGCACCAGCACCATCATCATCATCAGCACCATCATCATCATCAGCACCGGCACCATCATCAGCACCAGCACCATCATCAGCAGCAGCACCAACATCATCATCAGCACCAGCACCATCATCAGAACCAGCACCATCATCAGCAGCAGCACCATCAGCACCATCATCATCATCAGCACCATCATCATCATCAGCACCGGCACCATCATCAGCACCAGCACCATCATCAGCAGCAACACTAGAGCCAATAACACTACCCGGTGTTTCTGGGACTATACCACCATCTTCAAAAACAGCGCCCAAACCAGCAACACCTCCAGCTGAAACACTATTTTGTGTTTTTCGATCTGTAACTGCCTCATCTTCAGAACCAGCACCAGAGCCAGCAACGACAGCTAAAGTGCTATTCAACATTTCTAGATCTGTAGCAACACCATCAGGACCAGCAACACCATCAGGACCAGCAACACCATCAGGACCAGCAACACCATCACTGAGTCTGCTCCCCTTCCAGTCTTTTACAGTTGTATTTCTTTCTCATCTGTGTAACTCTACAGTAGTATTCCTGGCACACCTATGCTGAGTTGCATATGTGTTTCGTTTCTACCTGTTATGTTCTGTATGTGTGTTTCTGACCCCTCCTCCCCCCCGTTTGATGTTATTTCTGCATGTGTGTGTTACTGTCATTTATTACGTATGTAAATGTTCTCTCACCGTGTCATGTCTGCCATGCAGATGCAAAACACATCTCTTTTTCAACATCACTGCCGGAGCACATGGAGATGCCAGCACGTAACTCATGACACACACAAATGCACTCCACTCTTAGATGGTTTAAACTCACTGTTAAACTTTAGGTAGATTTTAATAATGACTGACATCTTTCCTATTATTAAGCTAAGTGAATCTAATAAATATAATTTAACTGACAATATCTATGGCTGCTAGAGTTCAACTTATTTATATTTGCAAACACACAGCGTCTCCAACCAAGGAACGACAAGACAATGTGTGTTTTATTAGTGCACTCCTCACTGAGTAAAGTTTGCAGCTTTCACAGACAAGTGCAAAACAACCAGAGGGGAAGTTGAATGATAGTTCAAGGCCTTTCGTGTTGCAATCAACACGTCATCATCTAGCTCATTTGAGCTAGCTGAAATGAGCTATAAATTGTCCCCTCTGAACTAATCTGCTTGGACTTCCTACTCATTTCTGCAACACTGCAAGCTCCAGATGATGTGTTGGATGCAACACGAAAGGCCTAGAGCTATCATTCACCTCCTCCCGTGGTTGTTTTCCATCTTGTATTACTTGCTCGCGATTATATCACAGAGACCCATATTAAAGATAACACCAGCACTGAAATACGGAGTCCTGTGTACAGTCTATTTACATGTGACTCAAAAGCAAACTACATGGCTGGGCTCCGGGAGTAGAAAAACTCTCGGAATTCATACGAGGTATATCCTAGAGGTGTCTGGCAGCTGGTAGAGGGCTCCTGATCCATGGATTTGGAGCTGCCCCTCCCTCTTTGTTGAATCAAGCTTGATTGCCTGACATTGTCCAGGTCTTGTGTGACGCCTACGGTGTTAGTCGTTCCTCGTGAATATACCTTTGATATACCTTTGAAGAGTTTCGAGAGTTTATCTACCCTCTGAGCCCGGCTCGTCTGGTGCTTGCCTGGTCAACCAGGCTGTTGCTGCTGGAGGCCCGCTGACCCACATATCCATCACAGCCTGGTTGATCTGGCACCCGATGAAGATACTTGTCCAGTTTCCTCTTGAAGGCTTCTACACTGGTTCCAGTGATGTTTCGGATATCTTCTGGTAAGATGTTGAATAGTCTGGGACCCCGGATGTTAATACAGTGCTCCCGTATTGTCCCCACCGCACCCCTGCTCCTCACTGGGTTTATTTTACACTTTCTCCCATATCTCTCACTCCAGTATGTTGTTATGGCAGTGTGCAGATTTGGGACCAGGCCCTCAAGTACTTTCCAGGTATATATTATCATGTATCATATTGCAATATTTCTCAATGAATGTCACAAGAATATCTTTCATATTACAACTGAAGGGGAATTTCAATGAATATTTTCCATTTTTCAAAAAAAAAAGGACTTTCAGATAAATATTTTTTCCACGTTATATCGGTGGATATTTCTCTTTTTGGGGCAGAAGAGAAATTTTCGATTTATATTTTCTGCTTTATGACAGAAACAGAATTTTGAGTAATATTTTATAGAGTAATTTAGGTGAAAAAAAAAAATATACGCACGAGGACTGAAGTGCTTAGATCAGAATGCAAACTGCGAGCACCAACAGTTAAACTGCTGGGTTCATTAACTAGCAGGTGTGACATGTACAGTACACACTTGACCAGGGAGGTCACTCAGCGCTCATAACCCTAACAAAAGATCACGAATCCAGCAGAGCTAGATGTTTTTCTCGTGATCCGAGGACACTCGTGGCAGTGGTATCTCAAGGATAAATTTCAGCCTCCTCGTGTTCTGCTGGATGCGTGATGTTTGTAGGATGGCTGGCTCAGTGGTAAGGTGATATGGTACGTTGTGTTGTCTCTTGAGGCGGGACAATGTGTCGTAGGCTCGAGTCCTGGCCTGCCGCAGTTTGGTAAATGATATAGATATATATATTAAATGATTCATGTCAAAAAGACTATCCATAAAATTCCCCCGATGGCAGGACACACCCATCAATAAATAACGCCAGTGCTAAATGTGTGAAGCCGATCAGAAGAGGCATTCTCCAGCTACTGCACACATACTAACAAGTCAAACATGTTTATGTACCTATTTCAGTATTTAAACAAATTTACACGTTCTCAAAATATTGTTAGTGAGCAGTATCGTGTCCGCACCATGTATCACAGTGCTAGACCAGCTGTCTGCCAGGTGGGTAGGGAGCAGGCAGGTCTGTTGGTGCCAGTGAGGTACGTTATCACCACTGTGTCGTGGGGGCCATGAGCTGTAGCCAGCTCCGTGGCTCCTAGTCATCGTTTTCATCTACGTCGTGGATTATTCAGCATTATAGCAAGTGAGATGTGTTTCTGAAACGGTTGATAAACATTATTATTATCGTGGGGAGCGCTAAACCCGCAAGGATTATATAGCGCCTGTGGGGAAGGTGGATACAAGGCATTCAGGCTCAATTCCCTAGATCAAGAACCCCTCACAGCATCAAGGAACCTCCCCTGAGGGGGCTACGTACACTACAGATAAACGAATAGCCATTTTATTTTCAGGTTAATCTACCATCACATTAACACAGTCTCCTTCAACGTCAGAGGATTCATTGTCTTTGATTTGGTCACATATGCTATAATTTTTTGTTGTTGATTCGTAGCTTACATAGTCTTGTCTGCACTATAATATGTTATACTATTTTCTTTGTAATGGCAATAATAACTAAAAAATAATCACTGTTTCAGTTGTCTTCCCAGTAGATGTTACTGAGCATTCACAAGTGACCAGGGACTCATTAAAAGTAGGTCAAATGAATTTAAAACTAATTGATACAGTGATTACAAGTCAACTGTGGTGCCTAGATGAGTTTCAGTAGTTACGCACCAACAATGGAAAATTCCCTGAATATAACGGTATAAATGTACCTTTGATGATCAGTGACATGTTCCACATGTTACATATGTTCAGTTATCACCATTTTCACTATTGTCTTCGTCTTTAAAATACATTCCTTGACATGTGGCACACAAGAGTCGCGTCAGGGTGGCGCCCCCATCTGCCTTCCTCACACTTTCCTGACTGGACTGTGATCTTCAGCTCGGGCGTCTACTGAATTTTTACATGTCATTCCCTTCACTGCGTTACTCCTGAAGAAACATTTGTAACTGCAATGCGAAAGACCTAGAACAACAACACTTCCCTTCACCTCGTGGTTGTTGTGCATCGATGATCTCTCGTTTGTTCTTGTGGCAAACGAGAGATCATCGATCTCTCGATATATATATATACGTATATATATATATATATATATATATATATATATATATATATATATATATATATATATATATATATATATATATATATATATATATATATATCGTGCCGAATAGGTAAAACTGGTTCATTTAGCAAGAACTCATTTAAAATTAAGTCCTTTCTAAAATTTTCTCTTATACTTTTACCTAACCTTATAATAACAAGCGCAATTTAATTTAGCCTAATCCAACTAAATATATTTTAGATAAGTTTACAATAATTTAATAATAAACAAACACAATGAAATATTTTTTTTTCGTTAGGTTCAGAATGATTTTTTGCGAAATTATTCCATACACAAATTTTAGCTTGCCTTATTCGGCAAGAAGAGCGTTGTTATTTAAGCCACAATTGCAAGTTTTACCTATTCGGCACATGTCTTAAACGTATAAGATAAAATTTTAGAAAGGACTTAATTTTAAATGAGTTGTTGCTAATTGACCAATTTTACCTATTCGGCACGACGTGTGTGTGTGTGTGTGTACTCACGTATTTGTGGTTGCAGGGGTCGAGATATAGCTCCTGGCCCCGTGTCGTCACTGATCGCTACTAAGTCCTCTCTCTCCCTGCTCCATGAGCTTTATCAAACCTCGTCTTAAAACTATATATGGTTCCTGCCTCCACTACATCACTAGCCAGACTATTCCACTTCCTGACAACTCTGTGACTGAAGAAATACTTCCTAACATCTCTTTGACTCATCTGAGTCTTCAACTTCCAAATGTGACCCCTTGTTTCTGTGTCCTATCTCTGGAACATCCTGTCTCTGTCCACCTTGTCAATTCCTCGCAGAATTTTGTGTGTGTGTATGTGTGTGTGTGTGTGTGTGTGTGTGTGTGTGTGTGTGTGTGTGTGTGTGTGTGTGTGTGTTGAAAGATTGTAATAAGAGATGGCAGGAGGTGACTATTGTAAGAGGTGGCAAGTAAGACAGGGAGAAGAAACCGAGGAAGAGAGGACCAATAAAAGGGAGAGGGAGAGAATAAAGTAGGAAAGAGGAGAGACGGGGAAGAAGAGTAAGTGGGAGGAACAGTAGAGTAAGAGTAGAGGAAGGAGAGAGGGGGAGATAATGTGCGAGTGAGGGGAAGGAGGGGAGAGAGAGGGGAGAGCTGAAGGTTAAGTCAGTAGAAGATCACTGTTTGAAAATTATCCTAAAGTGAAGAACAACACATTCTTTATGCTAGTCCACCCCCCTTCCTCTCTCTCCCTCCCTCGTTAATCTCTCTCCCTCTTCCCTCCCTCTCTCCCTATTTATCTATCCTATAACATGGCTTTGGCTTCTCAATCACTGAACTATAACATGGCTTTGGCTTCTCAATCACTGAACTATAACATGGCTTTGGCTTCTCAATCACTGAACTATAACATGGCTTTGCCTTCTCAATCACTGAACTATAACATGGCTTTGCCTTCTCAATCACTGAACTATAACATGGCTTTGGCTTCTCAATCACTGAACTATAACATGGCTTTGGCTTCTCAATCACTGAACTATAACATGGCTTTGCCTTCTCAATCACTGAACTATAACATGGCTTTGCCTTCTCAATCACTGAACTATAACATGGCTTTGGCTTCTCAATCACTGAACTATAACATGGCTTTGGCTTCTCAATCACTGAACTATAACATGGCTTTGGCTTCTCAATCACTGAACTATAACATGGCTTTGGCTTCTCAATCACTGAACTATAACATGGCTTTGGCTTCTCAATCACTGAACTATAACATGGCTTTGGCTTCTCAATCACTGAACTATAACATGGCTTTGGCTTCTCAATCACTGAACTATAACATGGCTTTGGCTTCTCAATCACTGAACTATAACATGGCTTTGCCTTCTCAATCACTGAACTATAACATGGCTTTATTTAGATCACGACATTTCTTTGAATGGTCGTATTTACATGTTTCTATTAATTCTGCCAGGCTGGTCACACTTGCAGGCACCAGGCACAGTGCCCTTAACTCTGGAAATTCCGCTGGCTGTGATTTACGACGTATGACATGACTGTATTGACAGTTTCATCTGAATTGTGAATGGTAACTCCTGTAGTGTTTGTGTTCCCCCTCTCTCTACATTACATTGTAAATGGCAGCTGATAAGTTATTAATTTATAAATAATAGATAATTATTATATTATTAGCTAAATACAGAAACAAGTACCATATTACCTCCCTTACATTATACCACTGTAATTACCTCCTTTACATTATAACACTGTATATTACCTCCCTTACATTATAACACTGTATATTACCTCCCTTACATTATAACACTGTATATTACCTCCCTTACATTATAACACTGTATATTACCTACCTTACATTATAACACTGTATATTACCTCCCTTACATTATAACACTGTATATTACCTCCCTTACATTATAACACTGTATATTACCTCCCTTACATTATAACACTGTATATTACCTCCCTTACATTATAACACTGTATATTACCTCCCTTACATTATAACACTGTATATTACCTACCTTACATTATAACACTGTATATTACCTACCTTACATTATAACACTGTATATTACCTACCTTACATTATAACACTGTATTACATTCCTGTCATCATTTTAACACTGGCAATATTCCGATGCTGACTGGAAATGTTACACCACTGACTGGCAATACACAATGCTCTTTTATTGTGCCCACGGCCCCATTGCTTTTTTACTGGGTTTATATTACAGTTCCTCCAATGTCTCTCACTCCAGTATGTTGTTATGGTAGAGTGCAGACTTGGGAATATGCCCTTAAGTACCTTCTATGCATATATTGTCATGTATTCCTCCTCTGCTCCGGCTTTGCTATCTCTCTTGCCCTCAACAGAGCCGTCAACACTGAACAGTATTCTAAGCGACAGAGCATAAGTGATTTGAATGGTGTCACCATTGGCACTGCTTCCCTTGTTTTGAATGTTCTCATTATCCACCTCATCATTTTCCTTAGCTTACGTGACATTTGCCTTATTGTGTTCTTTGAAAGAAAGGTCATTATTATTACCCGATCCTTTACATGTTTCTTTCGTTATATTTGGTAATCTCCTTGCATGTTGTATACAGTGTACATTTTGAGTTTTTCAATCTTTCCATATCTAAGCAGTTGGAACTTAAACACCACTGAATGTAATGCTATTCTTCACTCTTCACTGTCTTTGTTTATATCTTGCAATTTTTCCAAGTCATCTAGAGGTGATTTTCATGCCTTGGTATCATCTGCAAATGATGATACGATACTGTGGCGAGTATGAAGATAAGAAACAGAAAGGGCACCAGGATCCTGTCTTTGGGTACTGAGATTTGAATTTTGCTAAGGTTAAATTTTGCTCGCTCTCTTAACTACCTCTCTATGTTCTATAAAAAAAAAACAATTTGCTTACTTTCAATACTATAAATATCGTCCTCATTTATTGTGAAATTTCCGGATATTCAAATTAATCACACGTCCTTGAATATCCGTGTTTACTAAGCCTGCGTCTTGGTTTTCTTCCATCGCCTCCGTAATACGATCATAGAGGTTTAGTAACAGTGACAAGCACTGTCTTCTCACTCTGGTTTGGGTTGTGCAGGTTATGATGGTCCGTAAAGTTTGTAATCTGACATCTCCTCACTCTTGTAAATACTTTTATGATGTGGGATGTTAGTGCTACTGGTCTGTAATATTAGACTAGCGCTCTACTGTCTCCTTTATGCAAAAGAGCTGTGTCTGCACTCTTTAAGGCCTCTGGGATTTCACCTCAATCCAAACTCTTTCTCCAAAGGATACAGAGTGCTCAGGCTGGTGGTATTTGACAATTCCTTATATATAACAAATTCCACGAGTCCGGGCAAGGTGTTGTACGAGTGTGTTTTGTATTTATTTTTCAAATTCCACAGGCTCAGTGCTGCTGCTGTCTGTTATATGATCTGTGTGACCTTCAGAGTGAGAGAAAAAAATATTCTACATCATCCACCGTGACTTCGTTTAATTGATTGCTGGACACTGATTCACGCTGCTCTCTCAAAATTTCGCTAACTTCCTCTTCATCGTCGCTGTAAGAGCCTCCTGCGATTAACGGGTCAATTCTACGTCCAGTTCTTTACTTTTGGATCTTGCATACGTGTACTGACAATATTGTAATAATAATAATATCTTTATTTCTACAAGTAGATGTACAAGGTATACAGACCTAGCTGACATCAATGACATACTGCTATATAGAATGCCGCTTGTTATGCTGAGCATTTCCCGCAAAATTAGGTCAGTTTTGTCCCAGGATGCGACCCACACCAGTCGACTAACTCCCAGGTACCCATTATTACTGATGAGGAACATAGACAACCGGTGTAAAGAAACACGCCCAATGTTTCTACCCTCGCCGGGAATCGAACATTTACTTCACCGTGTGAAGCGAGAGCTTTAGCCACCAGGCCACGGGGCACAAGTAACTGGAAATATACCGCCAGTGTTGTGCCAACATTCCAGCAGCACCAGCAGTGTAGTATAGGTAGCATGAGCAAGAGTGGGTACAATGCTGTAAATAGTGTTTGAGGGTCTGAATTATACATGTGAGTGTCCATGGAGTCGCAGTGCTGCTAACTCAGCCAACACGGTCGATACCTCCCCCCCACCCCCGGTTTCACCAGGAATGGGGTTCAAGGTCGCGTGAGGGGAGAGAGAGTGAGAGAGTGAGAGAGAGAGAGAGAGAGAGAGAGAGAGAGAGAGAGAGAGAGAGAGAGAGAGAGAGAGAGAGAAGAGAGAGAAGAGAGAGAGAGAGGGTCTAACAAAAGTACATAACTATGTATGTAGAATAGATTGAGCGTGTGGAGTGATAAATGGATGATGGAAATTAATGAGGGTAAATACCGTGTAATAGAAGTGAGAGAAAGTGAAAACAGGCCACACCAAGAGTGTAAATTATGTGATCAAATATTAACACCAGCAGATAGAGAGAGACAGGCGCCTTACAACCATCACTGACACAAGACTTCGTACAAGATCATACTCAGGAAATCGTTAGAAACTACAAAGACAATTTTAAAATAACCTACACACACAAATATATATATATATATATATATATATATATATATATATATATATATATATATATATATATATATATATTATACATCAGTTGTTTGTGATGGAGAGGTGAGGCAAACCTCTCTAATAACATGAAAACAAGATTTTCTTCGGATCATTAACCCAGGATAACCCAATAGAGTCACGTCATCTCACTGTCTGGTTTATTGCCACTGGGGGTCCTTGAATCCTCTCCCCCGGGATGCGACCCACACCAGTCGACTAACACCTAGGTACTACTAGGTGAACATGGGCAGCAGGTGAAAGAATACATGTCCAACTCTTCCACTCGTTTGGGGATCGAACCCCGGTCCCTCAGTGTGTGTGAAGACGATCACACTACACTGGAGTGCAGCTGGTCAAGCCAATGTCCTCACACAACAACCTACCTACCCTTACTTTTTGCTAACTTCATTTTCTTACAAAGTTCTCGGTTTCAGTTCTTGAAACCCAACAAATACTGTTCTTCTTACTGTAAGTCAGGTTCCAGGACGATGTGTTAGTATGAGTTAGCTAAAGTTACTTAATTTTACATCCAGTGGTTTTATCAATACAAATTCAAGAACATAATGGAAAAACTGTAGATAATATACAAAAGACGAGGTAATCAGTCCCTCAACTTTGGAGTTGGTGAAGTGTACCTTTGTCTTGAAGACTCTGAAACACATGCACGAAGACTGGTGGTTATATACTGGCGTCAAGTGAGGGACGTGCAGGGGCTTGCTCAGGGTCAAGGATCCCATCTCTCCGAGGGGCTAACTCCTCTAGCCCCTCACCCTTTTTTAAGGACTGTAGTGTATTAAGTGTGTCTGAAGCTCTGAAGCTGAAGACAAAGGCCGGGGGACTGACCACTCAAACATACTTCTTCTTTAGATTGGAAGACTGATCACCTCATATTTACATAACGACTTCTGCTGTCTCACTCTATTTCGACTGAAGAAGCCTGGTGGGGAGGAGAAAAGTCTCATCTATAATACCAGATTGTTGCACAAGACATACTCACCAACTATCGTGTATTATCTGGGTGTGTGAGTCCTGTCTAGTGTTTACCAGACAAGAGTCAAACTCCTGTCTGGTAAATACCAGGTGGACCCTATACAAGCTACTATATACATTACAACAACTGACGCTATAACCTAAATGATTCAACCCGCTGTACATTGGAGCCCAGTTACAGGGTTATAACAGGTTGTAAAACTATAGGGGCATCCATCACAAGGAAACTATAAGGGCATCCATCACAAGGAAACTATAAGGGCATCCATCACAAGGAAACTATAAGGGTATCCATCACAGGGAAACTATAAGGGCATCCATCACAAGGAAACTATAAGGGCATCCATCACAAGGAACCTATAAGGGTATCCATCACAAGGAAACTATAAGGGTATCCATCACAAGGAAACTATAAGGGCATCCATCACAAGGAAACTATAAGGGTATCCATCACAAGGAAACTATAAGGGCATCCATCACAAGGAACCTATAAGGGTATCCATCACAAGGAAACTATAAGGGTATCCATCACAAGGAAACTATAAGGGTATCCATCACAAGGAAACTATAAGGGCATCCATCACAAGGAAACTATAAGGGTATCCATCACAGGGAAACTATAAGGGCATCCATCACAAGGAAACTATAAGGGTATCCATCACAAGGAACCTATAAGGGCATCCATCACAAGGAAACTATAAGGGTATCCATCACAAGGAAACTATAAGGGCATCCATCACAAGGAAACTATAAGGGCATCCATCACAAGGAAACTATAAGGGCATCCATCACAAGGAAACTATAAGGGCATCCATCACAAGGAAACTATAAGGGCATCCATCACAAGGAAACTATAAGGGCATCCATCACAAGGAAACTATAAGGGCATCCATCACAAGGAAACTATAAGGGCATCCATCACAAGAAAACTATAAGGCATCCATCACAAGGAAACTATAAGGGCATCCATCACAAGGAAACTATAAGGGCATCCATCACAAGAAAACTATAAGGCATCCATCACAAGGAAACTATAAGGGCATCCATCACAAGGAAACTGTCACGTGAAACACGTTTACGGAGGAAGAAGATCGATGAGATTTTGAAAAACAACAACTGAAAGCTCTAACAGTTAAGATGATGAAACAGGTGGTGAGCACCGGCCATCTCCACGTGTTCAGTTCTGGCTACTTTCAGTGACTAGTTTCTCAGTCGTTCAACATAGCTGAGATGCTCACAGTGTATATTGTCTGTGTCTGGACAAAATATACATATATGGGATCATATCTCGTTAAATATAATTTCACATGCGTTGTATGATCAAAGGAAATATAATAATAATAATGATATTAAGATGATGCCTCGACACCTGATGTCTCCCCAGCAGGTGTCTATCCTCCCTAAGCTAACTTTGTACAATGGTATAAGTAACTGTCCAGCGCAAGGAAACACCTACACGTTTCACAGGAATCAAACACGCTGACCACTCGGCTACGAGTCACCCCTGGAAAGTAATCGAACACGCTGACCACTCGGCTACGAGTCACCCCTGGAAAGTAATCGAACACGCTGACCGCTCGGCTACGAGTCACCCCTGGAAAGTAATCGAACACGCTGACCACTCGGCTACGAGTCACCCCTGGAAAGTAATCAAACACGCTGACCACTCGGCTACGAGTCACCCCTGGAAAGTAATCGAACACGTTGACCACTCGGCTACGAGTCACCCCTGGAAAGTAATCGAACACGCTGACCACTCGGCTACGAGTCACCCCTGGAAAGTAATCGAACACGCTGACCACTCGGCTACGAGTCACCCCTGGAAAGTAATCGAACACGCTGACCACTCGGCTACGAGTCACCCCTGGAAAGTAATCGAACACGCTGACCACTCGGCTACGAGTCACCCCTGGAAAGTAATCGAACACGCTGACCACTCGGCTACGAGTCACCCCTGGAAAGTAATCGAACACGTTGACCACTCGGCTACGAGTCACCCCTGGAAAGTAATCGAACACGTTGACCACTCGGCTACGAGTCACCCCTGGAAAGTAATCGAACACGCTGACCACTCGGCTACGAGTCACCCCTGGAAAGTAATCGAACACGCTGACCACTCGGCTACGAGTCACCCCTGGAAAGTAATCGAACACGCTGACCACTCGGCTACGAGTCACCCCTGGAAAGTAATCGAACACGCTGACCACTCGGCTACGGAGAGGAAAAAAGAGAGCCAGTAGCAAGAAAGAAACACACAGATAAATCATCTTTCAGCGAGGTTCTGGCACTAGGGTGAAGAACTTGTAATGAATTCAGGAACTTGGCTGAGCCATCATCAGTAAACTAGTGGCCCATTATCACGTGATTGATGGCTCTCTCGCCCCAACAGAGACAAATGTAGAATTACATTGATAATTCTAAATTGAGAAATTCTTTATCGTCTACGAAAGAGGGGGATGGCTGCAGTAGTGTACCCACATTGTGGGCACCACCATGCAAGGAATACCAGCAATGTACCCGCACTGTGGGCACCACCATGCAAGGAATACCAGCAATGTACCCGCACTGTGGGCACCACCATGCAAGGAATACCAGCAGTGTACCCACACTGTGGACACCGCCATGCAAGGAATACCAGCAGTGGCACCAGCACACAGCGGGAGCAGAGAACGATGGCTCCATATGAACGGTAAGCGTTGGCACTCGGCCAGACCTCCCCCCTCCCTCCAGGCCCCGCCCCCCACACAACCGAGACGGAGGTTAATGGCACTCTCGGCTTGCTTCTTAGAAAATTTATTTTACTCTGTGATCAACTCTTGAGTTTGTGGATGCGGTCATGAAGTTACTTGGCCAGTGAAGACTATCACTGCCAAACACAAGACAGAGCTGAGGCTAGAGCCTTCACTGCCACCTGTGAAGAAAAATGGTACAGCAAGACAACTGCTAAATGCCCAAAGACATACCCGTGACGGGTTTCGAGGTTTCTAATCTGATCACCCAGGTTGTTGCTAGCAGCAGTCCGCTGATGTCAGAAGCTATAACATATACAGAGCAGAACAAGAGTGGGTTACCGCCTTCACAAGACCCGCATTAAAACTCACCGTAACGACGAATTATGGATACAAATGTGCAATCTTATCAGATGCGGTCGAGTGAACAGCCCTCACTTTCAAGGTTAATCTCTACCTTAATGACACTCATTTGCAGCCAGCTGCCTAACACCACGAACCATGTAGTCTAAGTGCTCCCAGTAAACACTGAAAACTGGAATTTAGTCATTGTTCTTGTATACAAACTACCAGATGCAAATTCGCATCCCTGTGAATGAGACCGCTCCCTCTAGTATTTTGCAGGTGCACATTATCACATATCGTAGCATACTCACCGGGATATGCAATTTGTGGGATTTAAACCATTCTCAAAAATTTTTGTGCTAGACTGAAGCGATGCGGGTAGTGAACGTTCTCCGGGCATCCTCTAGATCTGCAATTTAGTGTGCCTTAAATGGGACTCTTAGTGTACAGCAGCGCTGCAGTCTAGAGAGTACAAGCGCCTTAAAGAGTATCATCACTGACTTGCCTCCCTCATTTTGAAGGTTCTCGTTATTCAGCGTAGCATTTTATCTTGCAGTTATGCTAGTAATCTTATTGTTCCTTGATCTTCCCACATTCTTAACCCCGGGCTCTTACATTCCTCTTCCGCTCTAGTCACTGTAATAATTGTGCTTTGTACTCTGTTCGAATTTTTATTTCTTTAATTGGCCATAGTAGAGTTAGTGAAATTTGTCCTTGATAACTATCAAGTTGTTGTCTGAGGCCAACCGGAAGACAGTTTAAGTCAGCGTGGAGATTTACAGTGTTCTTGATAAATGCCTCAGACTAACAGCCTGTTGCAAATAATTTTAACTACCCTAATGCTACCTAGAACTACCAGTCTCGGCTCTAACTACCCACATGGAGTCACACACTACCAGTCTCTGGGGGAGACAGCTCTAACTACATAAATGATGAGTAGAACTAATCGCCTCAAATACAGTTACTAAGATGGCACCTGGAACTACACCAGCTCCGCCAAAAAAAAAAAGATAATGGGGGTCAGAATTAGCGAGGTGAGACGATAATATACTTCAATGGCGAGCATAAAGCCGGAGTGACAAGCACTCAGGCTGGACACACCTCAACAACAGTTGCAAACTTGGGCCAGTGACCCCTGTCACTCTGCCAGATCTTACCCTGCAACTCGTCTTCAAACACAGACCTGGAGTTGATTTCGGAGGTCACCGCCCCCAGGGTTCGATCCCAGACCAGGCCTTTCAGTTGATGGCCTGATCGATCAAGTTGTTAGTCAGCCACACGCAGTCCAGTGTGCGCACCACAGCCTGGCTGATCAGGAACTGACCTGAGGCACGTATGAAGCTGGTAATTCCCCTTTCGTAACAAGGGTGCTGAGAAGTCTAGGTCCTCTTACACATGTTAGTTTACCTTTAAGAGTAATAATTATATCTCTGCTTTTCATTAGACGTATTTTGCACCGTCTGTCTGTCATGGGAAATTCGATGTTCATGGTGGGGACCAATCCCCCAGAACTCTTCAAGTGTACATCATGATGCACCTTCCTGACCGACGTTCCCGGGAGCACAGTTCAAGGAACTTCAAGCAACTTTACAGTTAACTTTTGTACGCGTTAACTAACATCACTTCTTAACGCTTCCAGTAAACAATCTTTTATTTCACAAACGTTTACGTTAATTTGGGTTAAGTCACATGAACCTATAAAAACAGATATTTAGCTACAAATAAGTAGTGATAAAAAAGGAGCCGAAGAGAAGTCTGGCAAGGCGGTGGCCCGGCAACGCCAGGAGACGTTGATATATATACGAGTATCACTGGTGGTGCCAGAGAGGGTTGTTCACATGTTGTACATGAATGGTAGACAATACCAACAAGATGAAGAATTAGAAACATGCAACATCTGGGTATCTTTATTGTAGACGTTTCGCCCTCCAATAGCTTTATCAATACCATACAAGAACACAACGAGAAGACTGTAAGTACCACATACAATATACGAGGTAATCAGCCCCTCAGCCTTGGACTTGGTGAAGGGTGCCGCCGTAGTCTTGAAGACTCTGAAGCAAATATTTGTGCTTGTTCTGCCAAGTCTAGATATTCTAAAATCTTTCGTATATCGATGCTGTCGTCACACAAAAGCAGTGATTTTTTTTCGTATGGAATAGATCTGCGAAAATCAGTCTGAACGTAAAGAAAATATATACATTTTTTTATTTTAATTAATTATGGATCAATTTAAACTGATCTATGATATATTTAGTAGAATTAGACTAAAATAAATTACGTCAGGTTAGATGAGGTCTCTTAACTGGTCTCAGACTGAGCCGCGGGGGCGTTGACCCCCGAAACCCTCTCCAGGTAAACTCCAGGTAATTTAGGTCTGCTACAAAACTAAAAAAAAAATTTACACCATTTTCAATGAAAAAAAATTAAACTAGTAATCCATATAAGAAAATTAATTTTGAAAAACTTCCAATTTTTAAGGCAGTTCGGTCTAACTGACCAATTTGGTCTATATCTCAGTCAGCAGGACTCGAACCTAGGTCGTGAGCTCTTCACGAGTATAGCCAGCTGCCAACCTAACGCCTTGAACCACTCCCAACTACAGATGCTAAAAGACGTTAGGTACCTTCATCACAACACATGTTTCTACTAGCGCCGGGCACACCACTCAGCTCCGTGGAGAGCTGACGACTAGGTTCGAATCCTGCTGGTTGTGATATTTCTTGGTACACACACACACACACACACACACACAAACATACAACACACATATATATATATATATATATATATATATATATATATATATATATATATATATATATATATATATATATATATCTGCATTAACTATCAGTCTCTCTCTCTCTCTCTCTCCCTCCACACACACGTCACCTCCACCTGCTTCTCAGTAAACGGTTCAAAAGAAGAGGGTGTGAGCGTGGCACCACAGCGGGAGGTGCCTGAGAATGGGCCGAAGACGAGGAGAGAGGGAGAGAAGAAATGGGAAGGAAATAGGGAAGGGAAGGAGAGAAGATGAAGAAGATAAACGAAATGGAAGAGGAAAAAGAGAGATAGGTGATGGGTAGTCAAAAAGAAAAGAAAATAGAACATGGAAACAATGCCACCAAGAGTAAGCAAAGTGAAACATCAAAACACACTTGAGCAACACCGAAATACCTGTAGAGGTGACGATCAAAACAACACCTGCAGCGGGGAAACATAATCAAGTTGAAGAATGAGAAATCTTTACAGAGGAAACGTTTCGCCAGCCAGTGGTTTCTTCAGTCTAATAAAGAGAAGAACAGTGAAAGATGAGGAGGAGAATGAGGTAATTAGTCCCTCAGTCTGGAGTCGATGTGTTCAGTCCGTCAGTCTTTAGAAGTTCAAAGAAGCCAAACTAACACCTGACGAAAATGGTTTGTGGAAACGCAGGTGCCTGGACGCAGCACTTTCCAACACCACAGACACAGACACAGACACAGACACAGACACAGACACAGACACGGGGCAGCTGTAGTACATTAGATGAGTTAGAGACATGTGCAACAGTTGGGCATCTTCACCGTTGAAAGTTTTCGCTTGGTTGATCAGGAGCTGATCCACCGGGAGGCCTGGTCAAGGACTGGGCCGCGGGGGCGCTGACCCCCGGAACACCCTCCAGGTCGACTCCAGATACACAGTAGGCTCCTGTCGAATGCAGAGAACAAAAGCAGCGAAGAGGTAGAGACGATACGATCAGTGGAGCCTTGAAGTAGTGTTGAGGTGGTCAGTCCCCAGCCTGGAACAATGTTGAGCTCAAGCACGAGGACGCAGCCTTGTTTAGTCCTGGATATATATTGATATATATACGTCGTGCCAAATAAGTAAAACTTGTGATTTTGGCTTAAATAGCAACGCACTTCTTGCCGAATAGGACAAGCGAAAATTTGTGTATGCAATAATTTCGCAAAAATCATTCTGAACCTAACGAAAAAAAAATATTTCATTGTGTTTGTTTTATTATTAAATTGTTGTAAACTCGTATAAAATATATTTAATTTTGACATTAACATAAATGAAAAAGGTATATCTTTAAACGTGTAAGAGAAAATTTTAGAAAGGACTTAATTTTAAATGAGTTCTTGCTAATTGACCAATTCTACATATATATAATATATAATATATAATAATAATATATATATCCAACCCATTTAAGGGTTGCCCAAGATGTTAAATTTAATGCGTTGCTCTATTTTTAACCTATGTTCACTTGACTTCTTGAACTCTATATACTGCTTGTCTTATCTTCTCTGTGTTGGCACTGCAGGCTCAGTGTTAGCACACTGCAGGTTGTGTTAAGTAACTGCAGGTTGTGTTAACTACAGGTTGTGTTAAGTAACTACAGGTTGTGTTAAGTAACTACAGGTTGTGTTAAGTAACTACAGATTGTGTTAAGTAACTGAAGGTTGTGTTAAGTAACTACAGGTTGTGTTAAGTAACTGAAGGTTGTGTTAAGTAACTACAGGTTGTGTTAAGTAACTGAAGGTTGTGTTAAGTAACAACAGGCTGTGTTAAGTAACTACAGGTTGTGTTAAGTAACAAATACTCTACTACCACGACTTTATCTACCCTCGTCAACTAGGAAACTCCTACACAAGTTTGTATATATAATTCACCCGTCTCGTTGCTTGAACCAGCTCATTACTGTTGTGTCTTAACTTCATAAACAAGTGTCTTAGTGTTGGCATCGACTATGTTACTTCTCTCACCTTCTCTCTCTCTCTAATCCTCAAGACTTTCTCTGCACTTTCAATTTCTTAGAAGTGTTCTTTTATGGCCCAATTAACTGCCTTCTCATGTACACTGGCATCGCTTTATTGCCACTGTTCGTTTTTAGCTCTTGTACGGACAGTCTTTCTTGATATATTGTATTTTACTCTTATATTCTGTAGTTTCTCTTACCTAAGAGTCACCCCTCGCATAAGTCACCTAGGTACGTGGACGTGGCCGGAACTACGTACAAAACTCTTGTCTTCAAGAGCTCCTCTAGGCAGTTTCTGTCACCCGGGCTGTCTAGCCTACATTTGAACTGCATGCGGCTAGCGCTAACAGCCTAACTGCTCAGGCCATCGACATGGAGATCTGATCTTGGACCGGGCCATGAGGGGCGACGACCCCTTTCCTCTCCCTGGAATCAACAAGTATGTGACCATTATTTGATGAGATTGTATGTCACTGTCAGTCATGATAGTTCATCATCCAGCGTCTTCGTTGACAGTGAGACTCCTTCTCTTCCTGCATTATTTAACTCATTTTAAAAGTTTTCATTATCAACCCTGTCATTTTTTCTGCCTTTCACAGCGTTTGCCTTATAATAATAATAATAATAATAATAATAATAATAATAATAATAACAATAATAATAATAATAATAATAATAATAACAATAATAATAATAATAATAATAATAATAATAATAATAATAATAATAATAACAATAATAATAATAATAATAATAATAATAATAATAATAATAATAATAATAAGAACTTCCGAACGTTCTGATGTACGGAATGTTCAGGCGAGGCTCAACGCAGTTGAAAACTGCTATCCAGTTTACACTTGAAGAAGAACCCAGTGACAAACTACCTTTTCTAGACGTCCTCATTCACAAGGTAGATAAAACTCTTAGCTCTATGGTTTCAAGTTAACAGGAAGCTTACAAACACTTACACATTTCTATTCCAGTCAAGATACTAAGACCAAAAGAGGCATCATCTTCGGATATTTTCGGAAGGGCATACCGAATTTGAAGTCCAGAGTTTCTTGACGAGTAGTGCACATACATACACCAAACCTTCCCTGATCTACATTTTCCTTCTTGTTTTAACAAGAAACGAGCCCTTCAGATCATTAATTCTCCACTCACTAACACTACTCCTAACAAAGTTATAATCCTTCCCAACAGCTAGATTGCACTGAACGTCTCTAAGGTACTAGCACAAGGTAACACTAGAGTCGCCATCGCAATCAGCACCTCCATAAAAGATCTAACTAGGGTAAAATTGAAGCACCTTGAACCAGTCAATGCAGGGGTTTTACACTATACCCTGTGAAGGCTGTGACATAATATACGTAGGTGAAACAGCAAGAAACCTCGAAATACGTCTCAATGAACACATTTATGCATGTAGGAACGATAACTTGAACAACGGCTGCGTACAACACTGGAATTCCGCCAACCACCTGATGAAATTCAACGACCACCGCCTAGTGATTCAAGAACCCAATTCCAGTAAACGTAAATGTCTTGAATCATCATTAATTGCTATTTCTAACACAAACAAAATAAAGGCAGCTTCATCATTAGAATTAGCAAGTATCCTCCTCAAAACAATAAACCCCGTCATCACATAGCTGCTGCTACTACTACCCCTCAGTGTCCATGTATTGTTTATAACGGCTTGACAAACATCATGGAGAGCGAAACGTTGCCACAATAATGTCGCATCAGCTGCACATGTTCTTTTTAATGAGATATAGCAAAACACTTCAATGTTAATCTTAAGACTTGAAATCTTGAGATAACCTTTACCTCTGATATACCTCTGAAGAGTTTCCAGAGTTGTGCTACTCCCGCAGCCCGTCCCTGGGCCAGGCTTGTCCGGTGACTTGCCCAATCAAGCAGGCCGTTGCTGCTGGCGGCCCGCGGGCTCACATCTGGCGTCGACTAGATAAAATGGACTGATGTTTGGTGAGGCTGCGAGCAATTTATAACCGATGATTCTCAAGTAATTGTAATATCTGAAAACATCAATATATTTTTTTGTGGTGAAACTGTACCCAGCGGGTGTGACAGATTTTAGATGAGCTGTGGTCTCTGTTATTCAGTTGTTTTTTGCGCTGCTGCTCAAAGGATGAGTTGCTGGTGCACAACAAACTAGCCACTCAGGCGAAGGCGAGGGTGTGAGCACACACACACACACACAGGCAGGAACCATACATAGTTTTAAAACGAGGTTTGATAAAGCTCATGGAGCAGGGAGAGAGAGGACCTAGTAGCGATCAGTGAAGAGGCGGGGCTAGGAGCTATGAATCGACCCCTGCAACCACAAATAGGCGAGTACAAATAGGTGAGTAAACACACACACACTATGAATCGACCCCTGCAACCACAATTAGGTGAGCACACACACACACACACAAACACACACACAAACACACACACACACAAACACACACACACACACACACACACACACTTTTCAAATCACTTGTTCTCTCTAGGCTGGAATATTGCTGTACATTAACATCTCCGTTCAAGGCAGGTGAAATTGCAGATCTAGAGAATGTACAGAGACCCTTTACTGCACATATAAGTTCCATCAAACACCTTAACTACTGGGAACACTTGGAAGCACTTGACTTGTACTCACTGGAACGCAGGCGAGAGAGATATATCATAATCTACACTTGGAAAATCCTAAAAGGTATGGTCCCGAATCTGCACACAGAAATCACTCCCTACGAAAGTAATAGACTGGGCAGGCGGTGCAAAATACCCCCAATTTAAAGTAAGGGCGCCATTGGTACACTAAGAGAAAACACCATAAGTGTCCAGGGCCCAAGACTGTTCAACAGCCTCCCACCATGCATAAGGGGAATTACCAATAGACCCCTGGCTGCCTTCAAGAGGGAGCTGGACAGATACTCAAAGTCGGTGCCGGATCAACCGGGCTGTGGTTCGTATGTTAGACTACGTGCGGCTGGCAGTAACAGCCTGGTTGATCAGGCCCTGATTCACCGGGAGGCCTGGTAGTGGACCGGGCCGCGGGGGCGTTGATCCCCGGAATACCCTCCAGATAGACTCCAGGTAAGGTGTAGGCGTGCTGGGGTGGGTGTATGGATGGGTGAGTGTACAACTAGTTAACCAGGCTGCCTAGAGGGGCTGCACAATGGTCACAGGTAAATCACAGGTAAAAGACGATCTCTCACCCACTTCCCCCACACTCCTCACCTACAATAAGTGATTATACGTGCGGTGAAACGAAATCAACGACTATCAGCAGAGTTAAGCTGAAGCTGAACAACAGAGCTCTAAACAGGGTTGGTTATCAGCAGAGTTAAGCTGAAGCTGAACAACAGAGCTCTAAACAGGGTTGGTTATAAGCAGAGTTAAGCTGAAGCTGAACAACAGAGCTCTAAACAGGGTTGGTTATCAGCAGAGTTAAGCTGAAGCTGAACAACAGAGCTCTAAACAGGGTTGGTTATCAGCAGAGTTAAGCTGAGGCTGAACAACAGAGCTCTAAACAGGGTTGACTATCAGCAGAGTTAAGCTGAAGCTGAACAACAGAGCTCTAAACGGTTGGTTATCAGCAGAGTTAAGCTGAAGCTGAACAACAGAGCTCTAAACAGGATTGGTTATCAGCAGAGTTAAGCTGAAGCTGAACAACAGAGCTCTAAACAGGGTTGGCTATCAGCAGAGTTGCCACAATTAGGAAACGCCGGCCAATTACACGACTAATTCATATAATTCTGCAGAATTATATAAATTACGGGAGTTACAACCATGATAAGAATGTAAAGAGTGCACAATAACTGAGAATTATATACTGTAATAAGATAGAAGTAAGAAAGGCTAATGAAAGAGAGCTTAGAGTATGAGGGAGCGGCCTTCACAACAACCATTAACCAAATTGAAGCCACCAAAACATGACTACCAATGACGTATAAATAACAACACGAAGGTGGTAAAGCAATTAAAATAAAGGTAAAGAAATAAAGACAATAAAACTGCCAAGCTGAAACAAGCAATAATAATAATAATAATAATAATAATAATAATAATAATAAAATATGCTTATAATTTCAAGGTATTTTCAGAATACTGGCAAAGAATACAGTGATACTTCACTGTATTTTTCACTGTCATTATATTTACATTTATATAACATTTTACTGAGCTGAATGATACCATTAAAACAAAAAAGAGCAGCGTAGTAATTACTTAGAGAATTACAGCCAAGCCAGCCATCACACACGTCAGCCACGCTAGCAAACTGTCAGCCACGCTAGCAAACCGTCAGCCACGCTAGCAAACCGTCAGCCAGAACAGACATTACCAAGAGAACCATATACTTAAAAGATATAGTTACCAGCACACGATGATAAACAAGGTGGATGACACACACACACACACGAAACAGACGGAGACAACGAACTCAAAATAATTCCTATAATAAATGGAAAAATCCATGAATTTATACATATACGTATATATATATATATATATATATATATATATATATATATATATATATATATATATATATATATATATATATATATATATATATATATAAAGGAATACTTATGGAAGTGCTTATGGAATTCACAGAGAGATAAACAAGACTTGTGTCAACACGGGGAGTCCTGCCCAACAAACCTTGAGCAGCTGGACGACATAGATAAATGTGAAACAAGATAGACAGTGGCCTTGTACGCCGCATCTTTCTACAATGTTAAAAAAAACATAACTTGATACCGTACACTATCAGAGACAGGATACGGTACATTAGATCCATAAGTGAATAACTTGAAACAGAGTAACAGGGGGGGGGGGGGTTAGAGTAAAACAAGTGTAGCAACGAAAAGATCAACACTGTTTCCAGTATGCTAGAATAATCTGCCTGACGAGACTTAAACATGTGGTTGAGCTCTGAAATTAGCTATGTTAAGGACTAAGTTACGGGGGATTTCATTTTGAGGTTCCCCCTGTTTACTGATGATGCGGAACTAATGAGAGGGATAAAGCCATGGGCAGAGAGAAAATGGCTCACGCGAAACCTGAAAAGGCTGAAAAAAATGGTCAGGCAAATGGCTTCTGGAGTGCAAGGCGATCCAGCACAAGATAATGAGAGGATGACAAGAGAAGAAAGAACACCGGAAACGGAACGAACATAAGCCAGGGAAGTGTGACTCATGATGTACGTGAAACAAAATGACCTACACACACACACACACACACACACACACATATATATATATATATATATATATATATATATATATATATATATATATATATATATATATTCTTTCTTTCAACACACCGGCCGTATCCCACCAAGGCAGGGTGGCTCAAAAGAAAAAACGAAAGTTTCTCTTTATAAATTTAGTAATGTATACAGGAGAAGGGGTTACTACCCCCTTGCTCCCGGCTTACGGAGGAAGAATTCTGTTCCACTTCCCCATGGAGATAAGAGGAAATAAACAAGAACAAGAAGAAAACCCAAAGGAGTGTGTATATATATGCTTGTACATGTATGTGTAGTGTGACCTAAGTGTAAGTAGAAGTAGCAAGACGTACCTGAAATCTTGCACGTTTATGAGACAGAAAAAAGACACCAACAATCCTACCATCATGTAAAACAATTATAGGCTTCCGTTTTACACTCACTTGGCAGGACGGTAGTACCTCCCTGGGCGGTTGCTGTCTACCAACGGCAAGAACTAATTTAAAATTAAGTTGTTTCTAAAATTTTCTCTTATACGTTTAAAGATACTTTTTTTTATTTATGTTAATGTATAAAATAATAATTTTGTGCCAAAAGAACCTTAGAAAACTTACCTAACCTTATTATAACAAGCACAATTTAATTTAATAATAAACAAACACAATGAAATATATTTTTTTCGTTAGGTCCAGAATGATTTTTGCAAAATTATTGCATACACAAATTTTCGCTTGTCTTATTCGGCAACAAGAGCGTTGCTATTTAAGCCAAAATCACAAGTTTTACCTATACGGCACAACATATATATATATATTATATCACACAACTTAGCCACTAAGACACTGATTTTTTTCTCCTGGACAAACTTAACCACTGCACAGACAGAAGATTTAAACACTGCACAAGCAAAGGATTTAACCAGAACACAAACACAATATTGAACCCCAACACAAACAGATGATTTAACCACAACATAAACAAGAGGATGTAACCACAACACAAAGATAAGATTTACACACTACAGTATTAAAGTTATCCATTGGTACACTGAAATACGTCACTTCACAAGGGATTTATTGACTGAAATACAGAAGATCTATGGAATTGTGACACATCTGCTCTACTAAGATTTTTATTGACGATAAGAACACCTGAGGAAGATTTAGCAGTTATTGCAACACTTGTCTTTATTGATAAATTTTATTTTACAAAGGATTTACTCACTGAAATAGAGGAGGATTTAGCCACTGTAGCGCTGGGGAATAATCCACTGAAGCACTGAAGATTTACACAGTGAAACATAGGATTTAATAACAGCAATACTGATGATTAATCCACTGAAGTACCGGAGATTACACAGTGAAACAGGATTCACTCACAGTAATACAAAAGATTAATCTACCCAGGCAATGAAGATTTACTCAGCGAAACGCAGGATTTATTCACAGCAATACATAGGATTAGCTCATTGAAGCACTGCTGCTTCTCTGAGCAAACAAACACGAGGACTCAGCCAGTGCCACACTTGTGAGTCAACCCTTGTGGCACTGGCACTACCAACATTAGAAAGCCTCCAAAAGTGACCCTCTGGGAGAGACGAGAGACAGAGAAAGGGGGAGGGAAGTGAAATGGTAAAAATGGAAGAGAAGGAATGGATGAGAGGGGAGAAAGGGAAGGGGAAGAGAGGGGAAAGAGAGGGGAAAGAGCATGGAAGAGGGGAGAGAGGGAAGAAAAGAGGGTAAATGAACATGGAAGAGGGGAGAGACAAGGGGAGACTCTGCATATGAGAGAAGGGTTGGAAAACGATGAAAAGGTAAGATAGAGGGATAGGCGGAAGGAAGGAAAAGAGACAATTATAATACGAACAGAGGAGAAGAGGGAGGGGAAGGAGGGAAGAGAGGGGAGAAAGAAAAAGCGAGAGTACTGATGCTGGGACGGAATGGGGAATGGAGTAGACAGAAAGAGAGAGAGAGGAGGAAGATTAAGGGAACATGTAAGAGAGAAATATAGATAGATAGATAGATAGATAGATAGATAGATAGATAGAGAGAGAGAGAGAGAGAGAGAGAGAGAGAGAGAGAAGAGAGAGAGAGAGAGAGAGAGAGAAACTCAAGTCAGCTGATCTACACTAGTCGGTCATACTGGACGTGAATCCAGGTGATCTTGTATTGACAAACTTTGTAATGAACGTCTGAGATAGGTGGTCACGTGACCCTGGTGAACACTCTCCCTGCCTACACTGGAGTGAACGTGTGCCTGGTGAACACTCTCCCTGCCTACACTGGAGTGAACGTGTGCCTGGTGAACACTCTCCCTGCCTACACTGGAGTGAACGTGTGCCTGGTGAACACTCTCCCTGCCTACACTGGAGTGAACGTGTGCCTGGTGAACACTCTCCTGCCTACACTGGAGTGAACGTGTGCCTGGTGAACACTCTCCCTGCCTACACTGGAGTGAACGTGTGCCTGGTGAACACACTCCTGCCTACACTGGAGTGAACGTGTGCCTGGTGAACACTCTCCTGCCTACACTGGAGTGAACGTGTGCCTGGTGAACACACTCCTGCCTACACTGGAGTGAACGTGACCCTGGTGAACACTCTCCCTGCCTACACTGGAGTGAACGTGTGCCTGGTGAACACTCTCCCTGCCTACACTGGAGTGAACGTGTGCCTGGTGAACACTCTCCCTGCCTACACTGGAGTGAACGTGTGCCTACGACAGCCGTGATACATGCCACTACAATGAAAATATCGCGAACAAGAGATATAAAATGCAAAACAACCACACGGGGAGTTGAATGATAGCTCTAGGCCTTTCGTGCTGCAATCAACACATCATCAGGAGCTTGCAATGTTGCAGAGAAGATGATACGATCACATGGAGCGCCTTTGCGCGTCTTGTGAGACACTCTCCAGGTAGACACTATCCAGGTAGACAAACTCCAGGTAAACACTCTCCAGGTAGACAAACTCCAGGTAAACACTCTCCAGGTAGACAAACTCCAGGTAGACACTCTCCAGGTAGATACACTCCAGGTAGACACACTCCAATTAGACACTCCAGGTAGCCACTTATAACCCACTGGTGGGAAGATGACATACAAACCTAGTGTCGGGGTTTCAAAATTTTCGATGCAGCTATCTATCTATCTTCAATATCTGATCCGTGAATTCCTAAGCCGTTGCTGACGGTGGTTTATAAGAGTAATTATCAGATTCTTATTTTCTACTTTAGTACCTGGAACTTCTACTGTCTCATTCGATGGATTCAAAAGTTCTCAGTAACATAATGTATTTTACACATAGAGTCCTACTCCTCCCTGTGACATATTGACTCTCACTTCCGTACATATTATCTCACCGTCCAAAACATCCCTGGTAATGTTTCTGTGATGTTCCAAAACATCCCTGGTAATGTTTCTGTGATGTTCCAAAACATCCCTGGTAATGTTTCTGTGATGTTCCAAACACAACATTCGCTTTCCCGAGAAGCTCACTAATATTTGATTTCAAACACTGAATGTTTGCAAAAACGAATCTGGATTTACCATTTGTGATGTTTTGGTTTAGTGAGGGTTTTATTAGTTCCACTTGTCACTGTATCACTGGTACTGTATCACTGTCACTGTACCACTGGTACTGTAACACTGTCACTGTATCACTGTCACTGTATCACTGTCACTACCACTGGTACTGTATCACTTTCACTGTACCACTGGCACTGTATCAGTCACTGGCACTGTACCACTGGCCCTGTATCATTGGCACTGTACCACAGTCACTGTACCATTGGCACCGTATCACTGTCACTGTACCACCTCGTAAAACACCTGGTGTATATATCTCTGATTTCTCAATATTGCTTATACACATTTTTGGTTTACTTTCGATTCTTGTGTTTACGACTGACTTGGCTGTCCCACTGCTGTGTACAACTAACTTGATTGTCCCAATGTTGTGTACGTCTGACTTGGTTGTCCCACTGCTGTGTACGTCTGACTTGGTTGTCCCACTGCTGTGTACCTCTATACAAATTTCTACTCTTCCCGGTTTGTCCCCTTTTGGGAGGACAAATTAAAAAAATATGTTGTTAATTTAGTATACCGCTGCTTTCTCGTAAGCGTCTCGCTCCTTTAACATGGAAGTCCAGGCAGTGGAGGTCGTGGCATTCTATAGTCCAGGCAGTGGAGGTCGTGGCATTCTATGAATCTCTTGAAAACAGTATAAAATACTGACAAGTTGAAGTTGGGTATCTTAATTGACGAAACGTTTCGCCTACACAGTAGGCTTCTTCAGTCAAATACAAAGGGAGCTTTAGAAATGAAATGAAGATGATGTAATCAGACCATCACCCTTGGAGAAAAAAGTATTTGAGGTGGTCAGTCCCTCAGTCTGGAGAAGAGTTCAGCTCCATGGTCTGGAATGATATCGTTCCAGACCATAAGGAGAACTACTAATAGACCCCAGGTTGTCTTCATGATTGAGCAAATGCCCGATCAGCCGTGCTGTGGTTCGTACGTTGGATTTCGTGCAGCAATCAGTAACAGCCTATTTGATCAGTCCCTGATCCAGCGGGAGGCCTGGTCGAGTACCGGGCCGCGGGGGTGTTGATCCCTGGAACACCCTCCAGGTAGACTTCAGGTGTAGTTACTAGTTGTGAAAGGCATTTGTCGATAGACACTTTTCCTGATTAATTATTTTTTGTGTGTATGGTGTGGTTGTTGTTGTTGTTGTTGTGTGTGTACTCATCTAACTGTGGTTGCAGAGGTCGATTCATAGCTCCTGGCCCTGCCTCTTCGCTGGTCGCTACTAGGTCACTCACTCCCTCTTCTTAAAGCTATGTATAGATCCTGTGTATGGATCCTCTTCTTAAAGTTATGTATGGATCATGTGTGTGTATGTGTGTGTGTATGTGTATGTGTATGTGTGCGTCTGCGCGCGCGCGCGTCTGTGTGTGTGTTTGTTTGTGAAGCAGGTGGGTGTGTCAGGTATGATTGCAGCAACATACACGCAATTTCAGCATCACTGATGATGATCGATCACTTTACGATTAAATAATTCAGCTTCTGGTTTGTGTGTGTGTGTGTTTACTCACTTATATGTGGTTGCAGGGGTCGAGTCACAGTCCCTGGCAGTGTGTGTGTGTGTGTGTTATAGTACTCACCCACACGCACTCATCCATAATCTTCTGGATCAACGAAGATGTTCATCCAGTGCTAAACTTGGTAATAAACACAGACTCTGTAATATCGTGTTGTTGCAGCTGCTAACACAGTGTCAACATGCACACAAGAGATGCTTGTAGAAATTTTCTCATGAGATCGCTGGTAACGCCATGCCTCTAGTGACATAGTCCTTCACCTGTACAAGAGAGACAAGCACCTCTTGCAGCTGAGGTGACCTCACCTGTGGTTGTTCGGCAGAGTACATCTTCTTGATTACTGAAATGAGTACTGTTCTTCATCTTCATCAAAGCAGACTCTTCGCCAGTGCCAAACAGGAGTTACGTTGCGCTGCAAGTGCGCAGACTACAAGCACAAGTGACAGCAAGTTCGCTTCTCTGGGCCTAAAGAAATCTGCAGTAAATGATCCAAATTTTCCGAGTCATGCTGGATATTTTGTCTGACCTAAAGAACAGACTGCATCAACTACAGCCACCATGAAATAAAAACAATATCAAGAGATCTGTATTCTCTCTGTTGACTGTTGTGGCACAGCTGGAAGCAGATTTTACTGAAGTGGAAAGTGAACTAATCACATCACCTTCTGCATAAACTGTTGCATCAATTCTTGTAGCTTCTCAACGTGCATAATGTTGAACTTGTGACTGATTGCACTGTAGGTCAAGAAGTGTTCCTTTTTCATAATGAAGTGATGCACCATCAAGGACGTACTTCATGTCTCCCGCAGATTGCTGAGGCATGTCAGCACCTCCACTAGCTATCTAAATTACTTCAGCAAGTGCTGGCTTCTTCATCTCTCGAAGTCCACATGACTCAAATAGAGCTGAAGGCTGGCAGCGCAGCTTTATTTGTTGATGACTTCACTAGCTGCTCTTACCAAACGCTGAAAGAGTAACTGTGGGTCAGCCTTGATGGGTTTACCGCTAATTTTCTCAGAAACTTCAGTGCCCATTGTGATGACTTGCTCCTTTTTGAACATGAATGGTAAACAACACCGACAAGATGAAGAATTAGACTCATGTGCAACATCTGGGTATCTTTATTGTAGACGTTTCGCCCTCCAGTGGCTCCATTGATACAAATTCTTGAAGAATCTGACAATGCTTTCGTCTGCTGCACGTCCCTCATCTGACGCCAGTATGTAAGTGTCTAATTCTTGCTCCTTTCTCTTGAACACTGAGCCCACAACTTTGTCACCCACCCGATTCCAGGATTTTACAATCTATTTAGTCTGCTTTGACCGTGTTTACAGTTGCGTCAACTGTACCACCAGTGACGAGGTTACACTGACAAGTATCTGCACAAAATAGATTTCTTCCAGAAGAAACTCGAGAAGACAAGTTGTATCTTTTGTTGTGTCTTGTTTTCTTACTGCTTTCTGTTGCTTGCTTGTCAGTTACCTCCCGCATAGCACTATTAAAATGAAGCACACGCTGGCACAGTCAGGAGTCATCGTGTTGGCGGGACTCCACCCTTACCCGACCATGTGTTGGTCTTCCCGTTGTGTTCATGTACTGTACTTCACTTGCCCGCTTGATGACACCACTTCCCGTTTCTCTTAGTACAGCAGTCTGTTGACCGTTAGCTGAAGGCTCCTTGCAAGATGTCCACATACTTTTCAAATCTAAACAGAAGCTAAAAACCTATATGGCCTGTGGAGAAAATTCTCCAAAGGGGGTATCGCCCTTACTACCCTTGGTGGGGCCCTCACCCTTCCACCCTTAGGAAAGGGCCAGAGGAGGCGTGTCTGGCTGCATAAACAATTTAATTCAAGCCAGATGTACTGTCAACAGTGTGTCAAGAATTTGTGCTGACCACAGCACCACGAGGCACCTCGTGGCACCACATGACACGAGACTGCAAAAGGCAGCACGGCGGTCAGATTGAATTTGGCCACCTCAAGAACGGGTCATACGACTCTAGGGGGTCATGCGGCGCGGGCGCGTAAATCAACATAGACATTACTCGTTCGCGTCCGTTATATAATTTAATCTCCACTAACGTCGGGAAATAAGATAAGAACTCTGTTCCAGCGCATTTAGTGAATAATATCAACATTGCAGTATATTCAGAAGTGTGCGCAGCTTCAGACTGCAAAGGAGAAACGTAGAGACAATCGCAAGTGAACTCCATCGAAACAAGACGGTGATTCTTCAGCGGCATTCTACAATCAAGACAGCATTTCCGCCGTATATGGTGGAGCCAACACCATCGCTCAAAGTTACACGAGCAAGGTAAGAATTTGATGTTCTGGTCAAAACAGGGGACTGCGCAGTTCTTGTATTCAAGAACATTCAAATTTTTACCTAGGGACGCGGTTATCGTGGACTTTTAGTCCAAAACAGTGAGTAAAACGCCTTTCAGTCCATCTAAGACTGAAATATGGACATATGCTCCCAGGGGCAATAATTATAATCACTTGATGTTTTCCTCAGCCCTGGGAGATTGAGGCCATAGATGGATCCCATGAGAGAAAGGGGTTGGTGGCGGCTGTGACATCTTGGATTCATCAATAAGCT